>JARYGA010003373.1:0-103971 GCA_030545235.1 Helianthus tuberosus | reverse complement strand
GTACTGGCACCGAATTTCCCAAACCGAAAGATCTTAAGTTCCAATTCGGTATGACTTTTGGCGTTCTGGTACCGGTTCGCTACCGTTTTTTACCTTCATATACCGGTACCATAACTGGTATTTTCGGTACCAGTGCCGATTCAGTATTGGTTGGTACCGAGCCCATCCCTACCCCTGAAACTAAAAAAAGAAATCATTAAAAGTTGAAGAAAATCAACAAAAAAAGTTGCATGATACCATTGTTGTTCGTACGACACCCGTGATCAGGGATGAGCAAATGGTACCGGGTAGTAGTACCTAATTTCCCAAAATAAAAGATTTTCAAAATCAATTCGATACTGACTTTTGGTGTTTTCTGTACCAGGCTAGTGTCGGTTTTTACCTTCATGTACTGATAACCGTACTGGTATTTTCGATACCAGTACCGGTTAACACAAGCTTATGTAACTTAAAAAGTAAAGAAGATAATAAAAGTATTAAAAAAACTATATATATATATATATTATTATAGTCTCAGGATCTTGTAAAAAGGACATTTTTCGTGAGAAGTGTGAGAAGGCATAAGAATTGACATGTAGGCATCATGTTTTGTACTTGGACATAATGTTTTGGGTTGTTTTGGCAAGAAAAACACCAAACATAACAATTTAAAACACAATACAATGAATTCTATGCTTAAAACTTAAAACACCATGCCAAGAACTTTAAGTAGTGTGTTTTAAGTGTTAAGAAGTGTCTTTTAAATTTCAGGCCCATAATACGTTGCATTGTGTTTTAAATTGCTGTGTTGGGTATTTTTCTTGCGAAAACAATCCAAAACATCATGCCTAAGTCTAAAACATGACGCCTACGTGTCAATTTCTATGCCTTCTCACACTTCTCACGAAAAAGGTCCTTTTCACAGGAACCTCACCCATTATTATAATCTTATCTATTTTACTACTGTTCAAAAGATCCGTTTATTAATATATAGGTCAATTGGTTCAATATTCAATATATGTAGTGGTCCAATCAAAGTTTAAGAAATATTAGAGGTGTCGGCCCATGTGATATCACATTTAATTGTTATCGGTCCAAGAGTTTGCATGTGAAACATTTAAAATCATTCAATAGTTCTCGGCCATACATTCATCGGTCCAATTATAATCAAGATTCATTGTATGTTGTCAACCCATGTGATTGTAGAGGTCCAATAGAAGTTCTATTGTTAACAGTCTTCACGTGATACTTGAAGTTCACCAGCCCATTTATTACATTCAGACATTCACGTGAAGTGTATTAATATATCCGACCCAATAATATTTGAATACATGACAATGAAACTAAAAGGTGATCAGTGAAAGTCAAAGGTTTTCAGCCCAAATTGAAAGTAATGATGATTGGATGATCATCCGTCCGATTGGTTTGTCATTCGATCTAGTGTGTATCCAACCGATCGGATATTCATCCGATCCAAGTGTTATAATAGATCCCATCCGATCAAGTTTCATTTGAATAAAGTTGTCAAAAGTCAAAGCAATCTGATCGACTGACGTTGACCCCATCCGATCGAATTTTCATCCGATCATAGTAAAGTCCATCCGATCGAATATTCATTAGATCCAAACGGTGACTTCATCCGATCGAGTATCCATCCGAACGATATACAAAATTCTCATCCGATCGAGTATTCATCCGAACATCTTTATTGTCATATCAAAAATTGGAACGAGTCTGTGAATATTCGGCAGGAGTCTTAGATCGATTCTGATCGTTATATTCACAATATTCTACCGTCACACATTTCACGGACTTTCAAATATTCGGATCGTTTAAACTAATCAAGTGTTAGTTTGTGCTTGCAGGTGATAAACGAGGTGCAAAAATCAAGGAGCGTTACGCGAAGGAGAAAAGCAAAGAAACGTACATCATGGCTGAAGAATTTTACAACACGTTCTACAATGCATTCACTTCAGAATATTCAGAAACATCAACTGGTGCACCGAAAATAATCACGAAAGTTATAAACGATAACATAAAACATGATAACTTTTACGGAACACATTCTAAACAACCGAAACTTGAAAACATTGAAGATTATACTTGGTGGAGAGAAAGGTTTTTGAACTGGACAAAAGCTTAGGCACACGAGAGTTGGTTTTGTCTAGAGTTCGGGTACAGTCGGCCTGTTAATGATAAAAATGAAAAAATTAATCTCAATAGCCTATCAGATGAAGATAAAAGAAAATTCTCGTACGAACAAAAAAATGATCGCTTTAATTCAACAGTCTATCAGAGATGATATCTTTGCACTGTTTAATCATGATGGTTCGTCAAAATCAGTCTGGGAAGCTTTGAGAGTTAAAGCCGAGGGAGGAAAACAAATCAAAAAGAACAAAATTGCATTACTTAAAAAAGAATTTGATTTGTTTGATAGTTTAAAAGGTGAATCTGTGAGGAAAATGATTGAGAGATTTTGTCATTTACAAATTGAGCTGAACAGGTTTGGGATAATTAAAACACGTGAGGAGGTAATTGATAAAATCATTGAAGCGTTACCACGAGTTGATCAGTGGCAAACGTTTGGGTTTATTTTAAAAAATGATGTGTTGTATGATACAATTACTTTGGATGCTTTGATAGAAAAGTTAGAAAGTCACGAGCTTGAATTACAAAAGCAAAGCAAGATGAGCAGCTCGTCACATCAACAGAATGTCGGTCTTTACTACAAGGGCAGTGTACCCTCAGTGAAAGTCAGCGAGTCACCAAAGACTGCATACAGTGTTGAAAAGACAAAAGATTCTCAGAAAAGCTCATCAAGCTACAATCCAGGGTATCATTCATCTCCCACAACTTCAAACTCTAAAGAATCTGAAGAAATTCTCTACAACATCGCCTTAAAGCTGAAAAATTCTCCAGCAATGAGCATCAATGCTGCTAAACAGCAAATGAGTTTTCTTGCATCGATTCTGGAATCATACGAAAGTCTGGTGGCTGGGAAAATTGGAAATTCTAAACTAACAAAGGAAGATTAGGACCAGATAGATCCGGAAGAGATGGAACTCATTGATCTGAGATGGTGTTTGGCTAGCTGCATTCGAAGAGCACAGTGGTTCATGGAAATTACTGGTAGACAATCAATCGGTGGACCATCAACAAAGCTGGGCTTCGTCAAATCAAAAGTGACCTGCTTCAAATGCAAACAAAAGGGTCATTTCAAAAGAGAATACAGAAACTCTACTGTTGAAGAAACCGCTAATCCTTTTAAAGACGATTACTATCGTAAAGCGATTTATCACAGTAGCAAAGAGGAACCATCAAGGATGAAACAAACTGAAAACAATTCTGAGAAAGAGAATTCAAGAGCTTTTGCAGTAATTCAAGATGATGAAGGATCTGACTGGAGTAACTTTCTTCCAGAAGAGGAACAAGATGATAATGGAATCAACTGGGATGATATTCTTCCAGAAGAAGAATATGGATTCAACAAACATAATGCTTTTGTTGCTGTTGTGAAAGAGAAAACAAAAGAAGAAATTCTGAAAGAGAAAACGGATCAAGAAAGATTCTTTGCAGATTGCAGAATTGAAAAGATGCATGAAGAATTTGAAGAAGCAAAGTTTTATGGAAGGTACGACAACAAGAGAGAGTGTTACATCAATCAAAATGGAGATCCAGTCATTCATAGACGAGAGGTGGTGTACAATGATGTGTTTGCTGTTATTCCTCTGTCCGGCGAGTACTACTCAAATGTTGAAAAAGATAGAAATTATCTGAAAAGACTCGATAAGATAATTCATGATGTAATGACAGCAAGTCTGAAGAAGAGGGATGAAGAAAGGTTGAAGAAGAATGTTGATGATTTGGTAGATGATTTGAAGAAGGTTGATGAGGAAGAGAAGGTTGAAGATGTGAAAGAAGAAGCACTTGGTAAAGAAGCTATTATTGAAGAACAGCAGAATAAGGAAGCTCTGAAGAAGAAAGGAGAAGATGATTTGAAGTTGGAAAGTTCGGTTGAAGTGATCGGTGCTGATGATGGTGAGGGACAGCAAAAGAGAGAAGCTGATCAGACACATACGAAAGAAAAAGCCGAAGTGCCAACGACCGAGGTAAACACTTCAACTGAATCTTTTGAAATTTTAACTAAAAATATTGAACAGTGCAAGAAATTGTAACACTCCACTTTTGTAAATATCGATTCTTATCGACAAGATAAGAATATTCATTATAAACGTCAAGCTAAAACATTTACATAACCTTAGTTTAGAAATTACTAGATTAATTGACGTTCAAAAACAACATTAGGATACATAAGTATTTCTTTAATTACATAAGTTTTACTAATGACAAGTCTTAACAAAAGTAGCGGAATGTGATCTTAAATGTGTTCGGTTCGGAAGCTTAGACTTGATCATCATCCGCGTGCTTGAATTACCTAAAAGCTGAAAATTTTAACAAACATTAGTATTACAGTCCTTAGAAATTGGTATAAATGAAACCACGCTCGAAAACGGATCCGAGTAACTAAAATATGCCAAACTTATCAAAAGTGACTGGGCACTACCGTAGCTTACGGTAGCCACCGTAAGCTACGGTAGCCACTGGGCAACATTAGGCTGCCGTAAGGCAGTAGAGAACCGGCGTAACACTTTTGCTCGCTACCGTAAGTTACGGTAGCTACCATAACTTACGGTAGTTTTCTCGTGCCCCGCATGTAACACCCTTAATATTTGGACGGTATTTAATTAATAATTATATTAACTTCATACAAATTAGAGTTTACAAAAGCTTTTCATGTTTAAAGACCATACATATTTGTGATAGTACCCAAAATAAATCCAAAATAGTACATAACAAGTTTTAAGTTAACCCTTGCCAGTCAACTAACAACTAGTTTAAAGGATTCAAAACACGGTTAACAAACCATTTACAACACGATTAAAGTCTAGACAAAGTTAAGTTTGGTGCGGAAGCTTCAAAATGCGTGTTCGATTCTTGACAATGTACTTGATCACCATCCGGAAAGACCTCATCCATACCTAGGGTCAAACAACTAAAGACATTAGTTTTGACATTATTATAGCATATAAATATACAAATTCTGACATCGAAAAGTGAATAAAATACAAGTTTTTCTGGGCTCCACCGTAAGTTACGGTGTCTATCGTAAGTTACGGTAGACTCTAAATGATTCTGCTTCTGCCGTAACACAGGGATAACACACCGTAACATTTTTTATTTCCACCGTAAATTACGGTGGAGACCGTAATTTACGGTGGACGCTGGGATTTTGCCATTTGACTATTTTGTGAATTTCGCTCTAATTCGCATACCGTTTTAGGCTATTTCCTTCATGTATGTCTGTAAATTCATTACGGACATGTTCGTTTTGTTTATCATACCAATATTTGTCTCGCCGATCATTCGGCTAAAAGTTACTATACTTGCATTTATTCGATCCATTGTAACTATAAGTGTATATTTCAAATTTTCTTATTCTAAACCTTTTAGATGCCATTACCCAAGTTCCCGGGCTTGTACATCTTGGTGTGTTTACGTTATTCATGGCTTCATGTTTCCTTGGAACTAAAAGCTCGTTTCCTCGGAATTCAACATTCCGTTTCAAACGACACATTTTATTGACCTCTAGTGTTTGACCCGATATCACGGATTCGTAGACTTGAATTAACATAGCCAATTTATTGGTGTGGTACAATCCATCACCTAGCGAGATATGAAACTTTCAAGTCTCTACCCACGTGATTCCTTTACAAGCCTCATTTCGACCCGTTTGGCTATCTAGTAAAGACCATCACTTTATTGACAAGCCAAACCCAATTCCAATTCTTTATTTTGACCCGTTTGATGGTCTAATGAACTTCGCCACTTTAACGACACATCAAACGCATCCATTACACTACGACATCATTTATACACTAAAACCAAACATTTTTACATAATGTAACGAGACTAAAGTCGCACACCTTTAAAGCACACCTTTTCCGCGTGTATCTCCTCCGGCGTGTCCGCTTGACGTTTCAGATTCCTTGCCTTATGATCCTCTTATCGAGGTGATCACGATTCTATGTTCAGATTTTGATTTCAACTTGGATTGAGCCTTCAATTTGAGAGTTTAGTAGATTTAGGGTTTTGAGGATGAGGGTGTCGCCCTCTCCTGCTCTTGATCGACCAGACCCCCTCTGATGGGGTGTTTGGTTTTGTTTTTATCAAATATTGGTAATACAAATTTCAATTTTTACAACCTAGGCCCCTCCACTCTTATTTAGTTTATAATCTTGGCTTTTTAACCCCTTCGTGTATTATTACAAGACTCCTAACTAACTGGGTTATTTATCCTAGTTAGCTTTTTCTTGTTTATTATACACTTTATAATTCTAATATAAAGTTTTGTATTTTCGGGATGTTACAAGTCCACCCCCTTAAAAAGGGTTTCGTCCCCGAAACCGTAATACGTACCAAATAGTTTAGGGTAGAGCCGTTGCATCTCTTCTTTGGACTCCCATGTGGTATCCGCACCCTTCCTGTGTTCCCATTTAACCTTTACTTGGTTAATTACTTTGTTCCTCAAAATCTTCTCTTTATGATCTAATATCGCAATTGGCTTTACTGCATAGTTGAGGCTGTTATCCACCTCGATATCATCATAGCGAATACGAGCGGTTTCATCTGCTAGACATTTTCGGAGATGTGACACGTGGAATGTGCTATGAATTCCACTCAACTCCTCGGGTAAGTCGAGACGATATGCTACTTTGCCAACCCGTTCGGTGATTCTAAATAGCCCAATAAATCTTGGGCTCAACTTCCCTCTTTTTCTGAACCGTATTATTCCTTTCCACGGCGATACTTTCAGCATTACTTTATCGCCTTCTTGAAATTCAATCGCCCTCTTTCGTTTATCCGCGTACGACTTTTGTCGATCCTGAGCAGCTTTTAGGTGAGTTCGGACCATGTCGATCTTCTCATTCGTAGTTCGGATTATATCAGTAGGTGCTAGTCCTCGTGGACCCACTTATCCCCAACATACCGGGGTTTGACACTTTCTACCATATAACATCTCATATGGGGCCATTTTAATGCTCGATTGATAGCTATTGTTATATGAAAATTCGACCAACGGTAGATAGACATCCCAACTACCCCCGAAGTCAATAATGCAAGCCCGCAGCATATCCTCCAACGTTTGTATTGTTCTTTCACTCTGCCCATCCATTTGTGGATGGTAAGCGGTGCTAATGAACAGTTTAGTCCCCATTTGTTCTTGGAAGTCGCGCCAAAAATTCGAAGTGAACCTAGTATCTCGGTCTGACACAATGGATATCGATACCCCATGACGTGCTATGATTTCATTGGTGTACACCTCCGACATATTCTCGGATGTATAAGTCTCACGAATCGAAATGAAGTGAGCACTTTTCGACAATCTATCCACGACTACCCATATAGCATCAAACCCGCGGTTGGTTTTGGGTAATTTGGTTAACAAATCCATAGTGATTTGTTCCCATTTCCAAACTGGGATGTCCAATGGTTGCAACTTACCATATGGCTTTTGGTGCTCTGCTTTGACTTGCAAGCAGGTCAAACATTTCTCCACATATTTCACGATGTCTCTTTTCATTCCTGGCCACCAATAATTTTGTTTTAAATCATTATACATCTTGGTTGCCCCCGGATGTATCGAGTAACGAGATTTATGGGCCTCGTCAAGTAGAAGTGCCTTGGCCCCACATGAGTTCGGAACCCAAATTCTCCCAAATCGAGTTTTCAATCCTTGGTTATTATCCGCCAGGTCTTTTAACTGCCCAACTATTCTTTCCTTTTTCACATTTTCTTCCTTTATTGCTTCAATTTGAGATTTCCGAATTTGCTCAAGCAAACCCGATGTCACAATTAGTTGCATCGATCGTACTCGAATAGGCGTATAATCTGTCTTTCGGCTCAACGCGTCTGCCACTACATTAGCCTTCCCGGGGTGGTAATGTATTTCACAATCAAAGTCTTTGACGGTTTCTAACCACCGCCTCTGCCTCATATTTAATTCCTTCTGATCGAAGAAATACTTCAAGCTTTTATGGTCGGTAAAGATAGTGCATTTCACCCCATACAAATAATGCCTCCATATTTTCAAGGCGAACACCACCGCCGCCAATTCGAGGTCATGGGTAGGATATCTCTTCTCATGAGTCTTTAGCTGCCTCGAGGCATAGGCTATAACCTTACCTCGTTGCATCAAAACGCAGCCAAGCCCCGAATGTGATGCATCTGAGTAAACTTCCATGTCGTCTGTTCCATCCGGTAATGACAATACCGGTGCATGGGTCAGTTTTTCCTTAAGCGTTTGGAACGCCCTTTATTGATCTTTACCCCAGATAAACTTTTCGTCCTTATGGGTTAATTTGGTTAATGGCATAGCAATTTTGGAGAAATCCTGTATGAATCTTCGATAATAACCCGCAAGCCCCAAAAAGCTTCTGATTTCCGAAGGATTCTTCGGTGGATCCCATATCGCCATGGCTTCTATCTTTGACGGGTCTACTAACACCCCGTTTGCACTAATGATGTGCCCGAGAAATTGTACTTCTCGCAACCAGAAAGCACATTTCGAGAACTTTGCGTACAATTTCTCTTTTCTGAGCGTCTTTAATACTTCACGCAAATGATTTGTGTGTTCCGCTTCATTCTTCGAATATATCAAGATGTCATCAATGAACACTATTACCGACTTATCAAGCATAGGCTTACAGACCCGGTTCATGAGGTCCATGAAAGCCGCGGGTGCATTAGTTAACCCGGAGGACATTACAAGGAACTCGTAATGTTCATACCGTGTACGGAAAGCCGTCTTCGGTATATCTTTTTCCTTGACTTTCAACTGATGGTATCCCGACCTAAGGTCGATCTTGGAGAACCAACTTGCGCCTTCCAATTGATCAAATAAATCGTCGATTCTTGGAAGTGGGTATCGATTTTTCACCGTGAGTTTATTTAACTCTCTGTAATCGATACACATGCGCATGCTTCCATCCTTCTTTCTCACAAATAGCACCGGTGCGCCCCACGGAGACACACTAGGCCGGATAAACCCTTTGTCTAGCAGATCTTGAATTTGCGACATCAATTCTTGTAATTCTGATGGCGCGAGTCGATACGGCGCCTTGGCCACAGGTTTCGCGCCCGGAACCAATTCGATCCCGAACTCTACCTCCCGTTCTGGCGGTATTCCCGGTAGGTCCTCCGGAAATACGTCGGCATATTCGCGTACCACCGGTACATCTTCAATCTCTAGTGATCTCTTGTCTGATTCGTTCGCGTATATCATGAATGCCCTACAACCGTACCTCATGAGCT
This sequence comes from Helianthus tuberosus, assembly GCA_030545235.1. Lineage (NCBI taxonomy): Eukaryota > Viridiplantae > Streptophyta > Magnoliopsida > Asterales > Asteraceae > Helianthus > Helianthus tuberosus. The sequence continues at coordinate 94,620 of JARYGA010003373.1, read as the reverse complement.
TGCGAGCTTTTAGCATTGAACACATAACGGGATTACCCCTCTTTTCGCCGTATATGGTAACAGATTTTCCACTTGGAGATGTTAGTTTTATCTCCTTACGGAAACATACGACTGATGTGTGTAAAATGCAACATATAAATTACATCAAATGAGGCATAAAACTAACCCTTTTTAAGTACTAATATTGGAAAAAGAGTGTTTTTGTCTTCCTTTTGTATTTTCAGAATTAAATGAGCTCAAAAACGCAAAAGAAGCAAAAAGACAGCTAAATCCAACATAAATACAAGGAAAGGAACATTAGTGGACTGCCCAACCCCTCAACGGCACCTTCCAAAGCAAAATGGAGAAGGCAGAAGGCTAAACACGCCCCGTGCTCAGCAAGCACGGGGCCGTGCCCAAGAAGCAGCAGAAAAGACAAATCCATAGAAGCTTCTATTGCCCACCACGGGCCGTGCCCAGCGGACACGGGGGCGTGTCAAAAGTACAGCAGGCGCATTTATTGTAATTACGAATTACAATTAATGAGGAGAGAGAGTGTCAGACAGGCACGGGGCCGTGCCCAGCTCTCTGTTCAGCCTATAAATAGGAGTGCTTGGATTCATTTCATCTCATCCCTTGGCACACCACCTCTCTCACACTTCATCCACCACCCACCACCACCACCATCACAACACCATCATCCACCACCATCATCCATTGTCCATCGTAGAGTGTGTGAGTCGTCTCGGGATCCAAGATTGATCGTAAGAGTTCTTGACAATCAAGGCCATGTTTGCCTAAGTCTCTTACATCACTTGGTGAAGACAAAGTGTCTAGTATAATACTTTTTATTTCTAATCTTTTGCACTTTTTATTTGGTTTTGTATTAATGACTTTAATAACTAGTTACTTATGTTGAAGGTGATCTTTCCTTATCGTTTGTCCGTGGTGTCTTGGCATTATTTTACTGTCTATATAAAATAAAGGATTTTCACCATTCATATCTCCACGGTCTATATGGAGGTATGTTGGCTACCTGGTCGGGGGTTAAGGGAACGGTTTGGTAAAGGTCTTGCCATTGTTCAGCGTTTAGAGGTCCTGCAATGGACCTGGGTCAAATTTAGTAGGACCTCCTTCAACACTTCACGGTATTGGATGGCGGGGGTCCAAACTCTTTGATCCCCTCATAAGTTAACTACTATTAATACTATAACCCGGCTATTTAGGACTGTATCCCTGCTGACTCAGACTACTTAGCCGAGGGTAACGTCACCGCCAAAAGCGGGGCCTACCACAATACTGCATTAATAACTTAATTCATTATCTTCCAATAATCCACCCTTTTAGGATTGTATCCTTGCTGACTCAAACTACTGGGGTGAGGGTAACGTCACCTTCAAAAGAGGGGCCTACTACAATAACTAAGATAATCTCTTAATTATGTACAAAAGTGCGGAAATAATCAAAGGGTATACTAGATACGAGTCGGAACCAAGTGATTCATCTTGTCTATCTGTTTTTACTTTATTTTTATTTTCAGCATTTTAGTTAGTTTTTATTTTTCTTAGTTTAAAACATTTTTCTAAACTTTTATTTTGGTTAGACGTTGAGGATAAACCGGTATTAAAAGCTCTTGTGTCCTTGGACGACCTCGGTATCTTACCAACGCTATACTACGCTCACGATGGGTGCACTTGCCCATATGTGTGTTTAGTGTTAGTGAAATATCGTGTTTTATAAATTTAAAACTTGGCTAAAATAAGTGTTAAAAAGGGCTTAAAATATACACCTAATATATACGACACTTAACCCTACATCAAGTTTTTGGCGCCGTTGCCGGGGACACAAGGATTTTAAGAAAGTTAGGAATCAACGGCCTAATCATCTTTTATTTTTCTTTTTAATTTTTTAGGATTTTTCTTAGTTTTTCAGTTTCTGCAGAGCTCAGCACGGGCCGTGCCCGCTGAACACGCCCCCGTGCTCAATCATTGGAACTGGCAATCCTGTTTTACGTCAGACAGTAAGCTGAACACGGGGCCGTGCCCACTCAACACGCCCCCGTGCCCAAGTTTCAGTTACTGAAAACAGAACCGTTAGATCCCGGCGGTTGGTAATTTCTGACATAAACATGAGTGATAGTAATTGTTTTTACTTTCGGCACTCTTATGGTACGTGGTGTCAATTATGTGGTGGCAAACATGAAGAAGTAGAATGCTACTTTCTAAATTATAGGCCCCACTACATGGACCCACCAACTTCTAACAACCTTAAGAGGGGCGAAAGTAAAAATAAGCACTATTTCTCCCTCGAATGCGCCCAGCCAGATATTCTAGGGGAAATGCTCCTTGATGAGTTATTTCAACTAGAAAATCTAATTCAGAAATGGTTAGAAGAGCTTAGGAAGGATTTTATTGATCCACCCCAAGACGATAACCATGAAGAAATGTTGGAACCGCATTCCAACAACCTCGTTGCTCCCGAAAATGCCTTAGTACCTAGCAAAGACTTGGACGATAGTCGTCCCTGTGTCGATTGTGCCGTGTAGGACTCTCCATCGACTTCGTTCGGTGCATACATAGACCTGAGCGATTCGGCATACACCTTCTTTAACGAGAGCCCGGGAAAGGGTTGGACTTGTCCACCTAGAATGAAAATAGGAATTACCCTCACCGACAACCTCTTGCGTTCTCGCCTTAGTCTAGGACAATTAAGGTATCTTAGGAACTTTGGGGTTGTTCCAACCAGTCAGGAACCACCCGATGTCGATGAGATCCTTAGAAGTAGTGAAACTCCATAAGACAGCCTCCAGACACGGGGCCGTGTCCAGGTCAACACGCCCCCGTGCTCACCAAAAAGATTCTCTGCTGATTTGGTCAGAATACGGACAAAATGTGTCAGGATTTTCTCTGCACACGGGGCCGTGCCCAGTCAACACGGGGCCGTGCCCAGTGCGCTGTTGTTTTCTTTAAATGCAGCCTGATTCCTGCTCATTTTGACCACTTCAATTGACAGAGATCCCTGGGATTTTCACTCATACCATCCTAGGTAAGTGCTAAAAGAAGGTTCCAAAGGACCCTCTTGTCCCTTCCACTTTTATTCATTTCCTCCTCTTCCAAAATTTTTCAAAATTTCCTCCATGGAAGCTTGGAAATCCCTTGATTCCAACCCTCTATGTGAAGTTTGTAAGATTATTTGCTAAAGATTCTTGTTTAAAGTTAGTTGTATAACTTTGTTTTAAATTATCTGAGCTTAAAACCCAGATAAAAATCATGAGAATAATTTAAAACTCCAAGATTCTTTAGCCAAAAATCCTGTAGACAAATGGACACGGGGTCGTGCTCAACGAGCACGGGGCCGTGTCCAGGGGCTCTGTTTTGTAAAAATTTAGCTTTCTTCGGTTTCCTTCACAGAAAATGGCAAGCAGAACAAGCGGATCATCTTCAAGAAATAACCGACAAGGGAGGAGATCTTCAACAGCAGAAGACTCACTTGTAAACTATGTTTACGCTCTAAGGGAGGCTATTGATGAAATGACGGGAGTGGAAGAAGCATTGGTCGACCGTATCAACCATCTTACAGTAGGGCTGGAGGGCTGTCTCCATGAAGTAAACCTCTTGCACCAGAGGTTGAACCTTCTCGCCTCCCCGCCTTTGGTACCTATAATAACCCAGAGAGCGTGGAACATAGTGCCCGAAGTTGTCATTCCAGCCGAATGGTACGCCATGCACCAAGAGCTTCCGCGAAGAGTGGTGCAAGGAGTCCCGGTGAATGTTCCCCCTCAACCACCAGCAGCGGAGGAAAATGAAGCCGCATTCTTCCTTCCTAGGGAGATCGAAGAATGGCTTTAAACAACGTTTAGGGAAGAATTCATTCGGCTAAAAGTCCTACTATATCGGGAAACTATTCTCGAAATTTTCTTAAAATAGTAGAACTCCTTATGATAACCTCGTGTACCTGCTGACCTATTTAGTTAAGTTTTAGTTTTATTTTAATTTAGGACTATGTAAGTTCTCTCTATGATGAAATGAAATGATGGTTTTAAGGTTTGGATGGTTTGTAATGAATAAAACACACTCATGGTGGTAAAGGATGAAAAGGGGAACGAGAAAAATGAACTCATGCATAAGAACAAGGCAACCCGACAATTCTCTCCATTTCAGAAGGTTCAACACGGGCCGTGCCCAACCAACACGGCCCCGTGCCGAACCACCTGCAGAAAAACGCCCAGTTCAGGTACCTGGACACGGGCCGTGTTCAACCAACACGCCCCCGTGTCCAGACTTCTGTTTCTCTTATTTTAATTTTGTTACTGCCACTTGAACACGGGGCCGTGCCCGGATAACAGGGGGCCGTGTTCAGTGCCCAGTAACACAAATTTTTGCTTTTTAAACACTATTTTACACATCTAATCAACCTAAAAATTTATTTTTGGGACACATTGAGGACAATGTGTAATTTAAGTGTGGGGGGGATGCTAAGGCCTTGAATTTTGCAAGTCCTAAATACAAGCCTTACACAAAACTCTATTGGAACCGCTAATCACCCCAAAAATTTTTTCAAAAAATTTCATTTTTTTTACTTGTCTAGGTTTAACTCGGGAAATTCAAGTTCTTAAAAAGGTTATATTTTTACGAATTTACAACCGATAGCGTAGTGATAAAAAGAACCAACATAAGAAAATTATGAAAAGGCATGACAAACTTAGTTAAAATTTGATTATATATACTTGATCACATAAAAACCCATTCCCACAAAAAGTGAGTTTTGAGCCTTTATTGAGCACAATTACATATCATTAGACTAAATGCTCATTTTTCGTTTCTTGTGTGAATAGCCGCTTGGTTCTTACAACTCTAGAACTTGCCATGACGATACATTCCCGGTCCTTATCAACTTAAACCCGAGTAAGTAAATGATGGAGGCATTAGGACTAACCTTTTTTATTTCTACACCATTATTTTTCTTTTCTTTTACCACCTACCCAAAAATCCCCCTAGTTAACCCCTTTGAGCCTAAACCTTTTCATTTCATCACCCAAACCAAAAACCCCTTTTACCCACCAAAACCTTTTTTATTTTTAACCCTTTGTTTTAGTAACAAGTTCGGTTTTTCAAAAAAAAAAAAAAAAAAATTTGTTGATGATGAAGCAAAAAGAAAATAAACAAACAAGTTTATCAAAAATAACTTTGTTTGAATAAAAGCTTCATCAAAATAAAAATAAGAAAATCTTACGAAAACCGACACTTGTTACGCTTTTCGCCCTTCTTCTACTAACCACTAACCACTACCCCAACCACCTACCTTTAACCCAAGCCTAACCCTTAACCCATAAAGTCCTCTTGATATTTACAAAGGTATAAAAGTTAAAAAGGAGGAAGATTGATTGCTTGGCAAGCCTATGGTAGGAATAAGTTTCATGCCGCTCTCGAGTGATTCACTAAAAATACACCTTCGGGCGAGTGTGAGTGATTTCTCCTGTGAGGTATGTGAACTTGTATATAAATGGAATTTTAAAAAGGCATGTTATGCCCAAATAAGTAATTTCTCCTATGAAAAGTTCTAAATAAATCATTACGAATAGGAGTGTAAATAAATAAAAATAAAACCTAAAAAGATCTTGGATATCCCGACACTCTACGACAAGCCCAAAACCTTCTATTCTACCTATTCCATTTGGGAGTGTAAGCCACATATTAAAGAGTTTTGCTTGAGGACAAGCAAAAGTTCAAGTGTGGGGGTATTTGATGTGTGTAAAATGCAACATATAAATTACATCAAATGAGGCATAAAACTAACCCTTTTTAAGTACTAATATTGGAAAAATAGTGTTTTTGTCTTCCTTTTGTATTTTCAGGATTAAATGAGCTCAAAAACGCAAAAGAAGCAAAAAGACAGCTAAATCCAACATAAATACAAGGAAAGGAACATTAGTGGACTGCCCGACCCCTCAACGGCACCTTCCAAAGCAAAATGGAGAAGGCTGAACACGCCTCGTGCTCAGCAAGCACGGGGCCGTGCCCAAGAAGCAGCAGAAAAGACAAATCCATAGAAGCTTCTATTGCCCACCACGGGCCGTGCCCAGCGGACACGGGGGCGTGTCCAAAGTACAGCAGGCGCATTTATTGTAATTGCGAATTACAATTAATGAGGAGAGAGAGTGTCAGACAGGCACGGGGCCGTGTCCAGCGGACACGGGGCCGTGCCCAGCTCTCTGTTCAGCCTATAAATAGGAGTGCTTGGATTCATTTCATCTCATCCCTTGGCACACCACCTCTCTCACACTTCATCCACCACCCACCACCATCACAACACCATCATCCACCACCATCATCCATTGTCCATCGTAGAGTGTGTGAGTCGTCTCGGGATCCAAGATTGATCGTAAGAGTTCTTGACAATCAAGGCCATGTTTGCCTAAGTCTCTTACATCACTTGGTGAAGACAAAGTGTCTAGTATAATACTTTTTATTTCTAATCTTTTGCACTTTTTATTTGGTTTTGTATTAATGACTTTAATAACTAGTTACTTATGTTGAAGGTGATCTTTCCTTATCGTTTGTCCGTGGTGTCTTGGCATTATTTTACTGTCTATATAAAATAAAGGATTTTCACCATTCATATCTCCACGGTCTATATGGAGGTATGTTGGCTACCTGGTCGGGGGTTAAGGGAACAGTTTGGTAAAGGTCTTGCCATTGTTCAGCGTTTAGAGGTCCTGCAATGGACCTGGGTCAAATTTAGTAGGACCTCCTTCAATACTTCACGGTATTGGATGGCGGGGGTCCAAACTCTTTGATCCCCTCATAAGTTAACTACTATTAATACTATAACCCGGCTATTTAGGACTGTATCCCTGCTGACTCAGACTACTTAGCCGAGGGTAACGTCATCGCCAAAAGCGGGGCCTACCACAATACTGCATTAATAACTTAATTCATTATCTTCCAATAATCCACCCTTTTAGGATTGTATCCTTGCTGACTCAAACTACTGGGGTGAGGGTAACGTCACCTTCAAAAGAGGGGCCTACTACAATAACTAAGATAATCTCTTAATTATGTACAAAAGTGCGGAAATAATCAAAGGTTATACTAGATACGAGTCGGAACCAAGTGATTCATCTTGTCTATCTGTTTTTACTTTATTTTTATTTTCAGCATTTTAGTTAGTTTTTATTTTTCTTAGTTTAAAACATTTTTCTAAACTTTTATTTTGGTTAGACGTTGAGGATAAACCGGTATTAAAAGCTCTTGTGTCCTTGGACGACCTCGGTATCTTACCAACGCTATACTACACTCAACGATGGGTGCACTTGCCCACATGTGTGTTTAGTGTTAGTGAAATATCGTGTTTTATAAATTTAAAACTTGGCTAAAATAAGTGTTAAAAAGGGCTTAAAATATACACCTAATATATACGACACTTAACCGCACATCAACGACTCTCGCATGGTATCGGGATAGCCAATCCATCCCGACTACTACTTGGAATTCCCCCATCGACATAGGAATCAAGTCTATTGAATATTCTTCATCGTCAATGTTTATCTTACAATCTCGACATACATCACACACAAGGAAACTTTTGCTATCACCTATTTCTACTTCTAATGGCATAGGCAATTTTGTTAGTACAAAAGAAGGATGTCGAATAAATCCATGTGAAACAAAGGATTTATTCGCACCCGTATCAAATAACACATGTGCAGGAATTGAATTTATGGCAAATATACCTGAGACCACATCGGGCTCTGTTTTTTCCTCCACTGCTGTTAACTGGAAAGATCTTGCCTTTGCTCTTGGTGTCTCAGTGTGTGTATTATTGTCATCTTTCTTTCCGATCAACTCTGGGCACTCAGATTTCTTGTGACCCGGTTGGTAGCATTTGTAACACACCGACACCTTCCCCGGGCACAATGCAGCCGTGTGTCCCGTTTTCCCACATATAGGACACGGTTTGTCCTTGAACCGGCACTCACCTTTGTGCCCCTTCCCGCATATCTTGCAGTTTGATGACCCGCTTTTCCCTTCTTATTTCTTTGAGGATTCTGTTGTGCGCGCCTTTTTCGTTGGGCTTGGATTGACTATCTGCGCCCTTCTTTCACCTCTTTCAATCTGTTTCTTCAACTCTATCTCCTGTTCCCGAGCAACGTTTATAATCTCGGTGAGAGTCTCATACTTTGAAGGAGTCATAAACTCCCTATACTTGGCGCTCAACATATTATAATAATAATATATTTTCTGCTCCTCATTCGTTATCAATTCATCACAAAACTTCATCTTATCCATGAACATTCCCGTGATTTTATCAATAGATTCACCCTTGTGTCGAAGCTGCATGAATTCTTCCTTGATCTTGTTAATGACTGCCTTGGGACTGTGATGTTTAAGAAACGGCGTCTTAAACTCGTCCCATGTCATAGCTTTAGCCGCTTCGCTTCCAATTTCTTTCTTCTTGTTATCCCACCAGTCTTTCGCTTGACCCCTTAACTGACCCGTGCCATAGGCTACATAGTCATCTGGATCACAATGAGTCCTTTCGAATTCCCCATCCATATCGCTTAGCCACCGCTGGCATATTATCGGGTCAACCTCCCCATTGTAAATTAGCGGTTTGCACGCCATGAACTCTTTATAAGAACAAGATTTTCGTCCTCCCAACTTCTCCTTTGCTAAATTGGTATTATCCTCCAATTTCTTGATTCTTTCTTCCACCACTGATAATACCGTGTTTTGGATTTTGTCGATGAAACCCGACAAACTGTTTTCGATTGCTTTTCCTACCTCCTCAGCAATCACTTCTCTCGTTTGCTCGGTGACTCTTGGCACCGCATCATCATTACCTTTATCCGTCATCTTTAACTGAAATGTTTACATTAAGTGTTAAACATTTCATCTATGACATATGGTTTATTTACTTCGGTTTATTCAAGTTCATAACTTGTTTTCACCGTTCTTATTTAATGCACTTTCTGGGTTTGAGTGTGTTAACAAGATCTTCCCATGCATTTCTATTCATTATTTCCCTTTTTACACTTAGCAACTCTACTTTAGAACAATTAACTTTTACCGGATGTTTGATCAAGCTTGAACCGAACACACTTGTTAACAACCTTGGGCTCTGATTACCAACTTGTAACACCCTTAACATTTGGACGGTATTTAATTAATAATTATATTAACTTCATACTAATTAGAGTTTACAAAAGCTTTTCGTGTTTAAAGACCATACATATTTTTTATAGTACCCAAAATAAATCCAAAATAGTACATAACAAGTTTTAAGTTAACCCTTGCTAGTCAACTAACAACTAGTTTAAAGGATTCAAAACACGGTTAACAAACCATTTACAACACGATTAAAGTCTAGACAAAGTTAAGTTTGGTGCGGAAGCTTCAAAATGCGTGTTCGGTTCTTGACAATGTACTTGATCACCATCCGGAAAGACCTCATCCATACCTAGGGTCAAACAACTAAAGACATTAGTTTTGACATTAGTATAGCATATAAATATACAAATTCCGACATCGAAAAGTAAATAAAATACAAGTTTTTCTGGGCTCCACCGTAACTTACGGTGTCTCTCGTAAGTTACGGTAGACTCTGAATGATTCTGGTTCTGCCGTAACACAGGGATAACACACCGTAACATTTTTGATTTCTACCGTAAATTACGGTGGAGACCGTAATTTACGGTGGACGCTCGGATTTTGCCATTTGACTATTTTGTGAATTTCGCTCTAATTCGCATACCGTTTTAGGCTATTTCCTTCCTGTATGTCTGTAAATTCATTACGGGCATGTTTGTTTTGTTTATCATAACAATATTTGTCTCACCGATCATTCGGCTAAAAGTTACTATACTTGCATTTATTCGATCCATTCTAACTATAAGTGTATATTTCAAATTTTCTTATTCTAAACCTTTTAGATGCCATTACCCAAGTTCCCGGGCTTGTACATCTTGGTGTGTTTACGTTATTCATGGCTTCATGTTTCCTTGGAACTAAAAGCTCGTTTCCTCGGAATTCAACATTCCGTTTCAAACGACACATTTTATTGACCTCTAGTGTTTGACCCGATATCACGAATTCGTAGACTTGAATTTACATAACCAATTTATTGGTGTGGTACAATCCATCACCTAGCGAGATATGAAACTTTCAAGTCTCTACCCACGTGATTCCTTTACAAGCCTCCTTTCGACCCGTTTGGCTATCTAGTGAAGACCATCACTTTATTGACAAGCCAAACCCAATTCCAATTCTTTATTTTGACCCGTTTGATGGTCTAATGAACTTCGCCACTTTAACGACACATCAAACGCATCCATTACACTACGACATCATTGATACACTAAAACCAAACATTTTTACATAATGTAACGAGACTAAAGTCACGCACCTTTAAAGCACACCTTTTCCGCGTGTATCTCCTCCGACGTGTCCGCTTGACGTTCCGGATTCCTTGCCTTATGATCCTCTTGTCGAGATGATCACGATTCTATGTTCAGATTTCGATTTCAACTTGGATTGAGCCTTCAATTTGAGAGTTTAGTAGATTTAGGGTTTTGAGGATGAGGGTGTCGCCCTCTCCTGCTCTTGGTCGACCAGACCCCCTCTGATGGGGTGTTTGGTTTTGTTTTTATCAAATATTGGTAATACAAATTTCAATTTTTACAACCTAGGCCCCTCCACTCTTATTTAGTTTATAATCTTGGCTTTTTAACCCCTTCGTGTATTATTACAAGACTCCTAACTAACTGGGTTATTTATCCTAGTTAGCTTTTTCTTGTTTATTATACACTTTATAATTCTAATATAAAGTTTTGTATTTTCGGGATGTTACACCGCATAAGCCCAGGCCGAGCTTACGCGGCCCGCCTGAGACTTATCTGCAGCAAATACTTTGCTGTGTTGGCTGTTTTGACCTGTTTTTTCTCATTCCGCACTTTTAAAACATCAGGGCATGATACGGAACGTCCTAAAATTTCTAGAGAAACTTCCGACTTCCTATTTCAATCCATTAACCTGTCCATAGCACGATTTGTAGCAATTATGCATCATAGGACACAAGACCGTTTTATATATATTTATTCTACATACTAACCATATTACCTTTCAACTCATCTTACCCGAGACCATACGGACGGGATATTATTTAGTACTATGATAACCCATTTCCGGGTTCCTTTCCTTTCTTACTTCACGTTCCCCATTACCGGGTTTACGCTTTTAATTATTCGACCCGTTATTGATCTAAGTGCATAGACTTAAACCACTCTAAGAAATGTGACTTGGGATGCATCCATCCCCTTTTTCCCACTTCCGGGTTTATTATTTTCAACACTCACGCTCCCATTACCGGTTGCGTGTTTGATAATTCACTACCCGTCACCCGGGCTTAAAGTCTACGGATAAGGTACTTCCGTTACCCGGTTTGTACCTACCCTTGCTAACCCATTTGGTTTGCCACTATGAATTTCATCATTCAAGCAAACTAACCATTCAAATCTCATATTCTAATGTACCAACTATTTACATCTCAAGTCACATTTCTTAGAGTGGTTTAAGTCTCACATTCAAATCTCATATTCAAATCTCACATTCAAATCCCATTAAACTTTGTATTAACGTAACAGTGTTTGTATTGCATCAGTGTTTAGAGGTTGTTAAGATTGTTAGATGTCACTGTCTAGGTGACGTCAGCAAAGATGCCATAGTGTTTAGGATTGTACGATATATAGACAGTGCCTGTATTGTTCTATTAGCTCTTTGCACACACTCATCTTGTACGAATAAACACTGTAAGCTCAGGCTGAGGGGGAATTAATGTTCATGCATGCATAAGTCTAAACATTGTAATATTCAATCTTTTGACTAATGAAAGCATTGTATGATGAAAGCTAATCTTTCCTTGATTGTGTTATAAAGTTTTATATTCATTACGTTGCAAATTATTCCTCTGTTTTATCATCTTCCATTACCATCTTATTAAAACAACACAATCAAGTCAAACTCAGATCCTAACATATATATATATATATATAGGGTAGGGATCAAGAGTGAACAATGTTAATATTGTGAACAAAAACGCACGAATCCTGGCCATTGGATGAGGAGATCTTGATTTTAGGATTTAAATGATCTTTTAACTAATAAAAACAAAAAAAACTAATTTACAAGGGCACAATTGTAATTAATTGTTCTCAAAATCTATTGAAACCCGTACAAATTCTAGTAATCAGTTTACAATCAGTTATAGCTTCCTAGCTTTATCAAATCATCTACATATCAATATTCTCTCTCTTCATTACCCAGAAGACGAATACACTGCATCTTCTTCGATCTCCCTCTTTCGACGACGATTTCTGCAATCGTTCAACGGCGATTTCTGCAATCGTTCAACGGCGATTTCTGCAAGCATTATATAAAGGTATCATTGAATAGTGTATTATTCCTAGAATCATTGTGTATACTACTTGTTTATACACACGAATCCCCTTTCTTCAAGATCTAGGGTTTAGTTTGGTATGTCTAATCAGTCATTTGGTAGTGTATTCTTTCCGATTTTGTAGTGTATTATTCTTATTTATATAGATTGTAATCCGATTGTTGTAATTGGGCGAATGTTATTGTATTGTTCTGCCCTTATGTCTTGAAATCGTTTCACTGATTGTAGAGTATATGTGTATTTGGACTGATTACAGAGTTTATCATCCTGATCTTTTGTGTATTTCTGCCAGTATTTTAAAAACTTGTAGTTTTTTTTTTTTTTGCTCAATCGATTTCATTGTGTATTAAAAAATGTTTTGTTCTGAGCTTTTTAAATAATACACATGTGTAAGTGATGAAATACACATGTGTTTAAATAATACAAATGTTTTGTACTAAGATTTCATTGTGATATATGTTAACTTAACAGTTATTATACACATGTGTAAGCGATGAAAATACACATGTGTATAAAAGCCGGGAAAACTAATATGTACATTTTTGTAGGTGTTGCAAATGCACTGGTTTTTTTTTTCACCAAGTTAAATTGTGTGCAGAAAGATGTAATTGTAAAATAGCTGAAGTGTGTTCATCATCCACGATGCTATGAGATTGAAGCTCGCGAACTTGTTCGTTTGGAGATTGGTTGGGCAACGATAGGAACGAGCTAAGGCGGAATGTGAAAAGAAGGAACAAATGGAGGTGCAAAGAAGAAGTAATAGATGTGAAATATATACTGGTTTATTTTGTGAAGTTGCATTGATGATGAAAGCACACATTATACATATATATATTACAAAAATAATACACAAGATGTAATTTCCAGAATAATAAAAAAATTATAACCGTTCAACTTGAAGATGAGGCTCGTCCATATATTGAAATAAGAAAAAACCCTCACCTGTCGATTTAATTTTGTCATGTATACTGAATTCAAAATTTTGATTGTGCAATCATTCAATTAAATTGTAAGAAAGTAGGGATTAGTTATAACTGCTTTTGATGAATCTAAATTAAATTAAATTTAGTTTATAATGAAATGAAAATTTAATTTAAATGAAAATAAGAACGGTTACCTAACATGGTAACTGCTTTTAATTAATGAATTATAAAATTTGTTTACAATTAAAAAAATTAAGTTAAATGACAATCCTACCCTTATATTTAGTGTAGAAGATCTATGGCCAGGATTTGTTCATTTTGTTCATAAATAGGGAAGTGTTCACAAATGAACCTAACCCTATAGATATAGATAGGGTAGGGATCAAGAGTGAACAATGTTATTATTGTGAACAAAAACGAACAAATCCTAGCCATTGGATGAGGAGATCTTGATTTTAGGATTTAAATGATCTTTTAATTAATAAAAACAAAAAAAACTGATTTACAAGGGCATAATCGTAATTAATTGTTCTCAAAATCTATTGAAACCCGTACAAATTCTAATAATCAGTTATAACTTCCTAGCTTCATCAAATCATCTACATATCAATATTCTCTCTCTTCATTATCTAGAAGACGAATACACTGCATCTTCTTCGATCTCCCTCTTTCGACGACGATTTTTGCAATCGTTCAACGGCGATTTCTGCAAGCATTATATCAAGGTATCGTTGACTAGTGTATTATTCCTGAAAATCATTGTGTATACTACTTGTTTATACATACGAATCCCCTTTCTTCAAGATGTAGGGTTTAGTTTGGTATGTCTAATCAGTCGTTTGGTAGTGTATTCTTTCCGATTTGGTAGTGTATTATTCTTATTTATATAGATAGTAATCCGATTGTAGTAATTGGGCGAATGTTATTGTATTGTTCTGCCCTTATGTCATGAAATCGTTTCACTGATTACAGTGTGTGTGTGTGTGTGTGTGTGTGTGTGTGTGTGTATTTGGACTGATACAGAGTGTATCATCCTGATCTTTTGTGTATTTCTGCCAGAGTTTTAAAAACTTGTAGTAGTTTTTTTTTTTTTTGCTCAATCGATTTCATTGTGTTTCAAAAAATGTTTTGTTCTGAGCTTTTTAAATAATACACATGTGTAAGTAATGAAATACACATGTGTAAAAATAATACAAATGTTCTGTACTGAGATTTCATTGTGATATATGTTAACTTAACAGTTATTATTCACATGTGTAAGCGATGAAAATACACATGTGTATAAAAGCCGGGAAAACTAATATGTACATATTTGTAGGTGTTGCAAATGCATTGTTTTTTTTTTCACCAAGTTAAATTGTGTGCAGAAAGATGTAATTGTAAAATACCTGAAGCGTGTTCGTCATCCACGATGCTATGAGATTGAACCTCGCGAACTTGTTTGTTTGGAGATTGGTTGGGCAACGATAGGAACGAGCTAAGGCGGAACGTGAAAAGAAGGAACAAAGAAGAAGTAATAGATGTGAAATATATAGTGGTTTATTTTGTGAACTTGCGTTGATGATGAAAGCATACATTATACATATATGTATTACAAAAATAATACACAAGATGTAATTTCCAGAACAATAAAAAAAAATATAACCGTTAAACTTGAAGATGAGGCACGTCCATATATTGAAATAGGAAAAAAACCCTCACCTGTCGATCTAATTTTTTCATGTATATTGAATTCAAAATTTTGATTGTGCAATCAGAGTGGGGATCCTACGGAAACTGTGTTTTTCCTAGAAAGTCTAGGAAGCGATCTGGGCCATCCAATGGGTGTGTTTAATGGTTGAGATCATCTTGGTGGCATTTTGGTAATATGTGTTTGTTAAATATAGGATTATTTAATTAATCAGTGGTAGATATGTCATTTAGCTTGTTTTAAATATAGAAATAATTGTCATTTCATAACCACCTCACATTTCATTCAATTTTTTCTCTCTATCTCTCCCTCTCTCTCTCTCTCTCTCTCTTCCTTCTATCCTTCATGAAGAAACACATCAAGAAAACATATCGTATTAATATGCTTGCTAATCTGCTTGCTGTTAAAACACAGCGTCAAGAAACCCTCCAGCATTACCAGCATGGATGGTAAAACCCAGCGTATGAATATGCTTACTGTTAAAACACAACTGTATGAATCTGAATGCTAAAACACAACTGTATGAATCTGCTTGCTGTTAAAACACAACTGTATGAATCTGCTTGCTGTTAAAACACAACTGTATGAATCTGAATGCTAAAACACAACTGTATGAATCTGCTTGCTGTTAAAACACAACTGTATGAATCTGAATGCTAAAACACAACTGTATGAATCTGCTTGCAGCTAAAACACAACTGTATTAATTTGCTTGCTGTTAAAACACATCGTCAAGAAAACGGAGATGATACGAACAATATTTGAATGGTGATGATGAACTCAGAGATGGTGGAGATGGAGAAGTGTTTAATGATGACGAAGACGAAGAAGGAGAAGGTTGCGAAATACAAAAAATCTTGGAGAAACAGTTTCCATAATTTTAGGCGTTGTTAGTTAATGAGAGATAAAATTCCAAAAATAAAATAAAATGTCAAATTACACAAGTGCCCTTTTAGTTAAAATCCCTCCATGCCACGTGTCACATTCTTATTGCTTCCTAGACTTTCTAGAAAAACCCCACTTTCTACCCAACTCCTACTCTGCAATCATTCAATTAAATTGTAAGAAAGTAGGGATTAGTTATAACTGCTTTTGATGAATCTAAATTAAATTACATTTAGTTTATAATTAAATGAAAAATTAATTTAAATGAAAATAAGAACGGTTACCTAACATGGTAACTGCTTTTAATTAATGAATTTTAAAATTTGTTTACAATTAAAACAATTAAGTTAAATGACAATCCTACCCTTATATTTAGTGAAGAAGATCTATGGCCAGGATTTGTTCGTTTTCTTCATAAATAGGGAAGTGTTCACAAATGAACTTAACCCTATATATATATATATATATATATATATAGGGGACCGCTAGAATGAGAACCACCTCGAGTTATGAGAACCGCGAGAACCACACCGTACGGGGCGAGGTGGACCAAAAATTTTTTTTCAAAAACGTAGATGCATGTGTTAGAAACACATTCGGAAATTTTTTTTTTTTTAAAATGCCGTGGGTGTCGTTTTTTACACCACAAAAACGTGGTTTACGAGTTCCGTAAATTTACGGAATTCGTAAACCACGTTTTTGTGGTGTAACGGAACTCGTAAACCACGTTTTTGTGGTGTAAAAAACGACACCCACGGCATTTTTTTTTTAAATTTTTTTTACGAATGTGTTTGTGATACACTAATCTACGTTTTTGAAAAAACAATTTGGTCCACCTCGCCCCGGATCAAGTGGTTCTCGCGGTTCTCATAACTCGAGGTGGTTCTCATTCTAGCGGTCCCCTATATATATATATATATATATATAAGTAGTTTTGTTATGATATTCTATATATGTATATATATTCAAAATCATGAAGTACACCCTTTTGTTATTTTTGCAATAATTGACAAAAGTGTAGAAATTTTCAACATATACAATTCCCATGGCGGGAATAGTGCTTTACATCCATTGGCTGAAATGGGCGGCCGACCTTCCCCTATTGGATCAACCAGTTTATTATTTTATACACGCTTTAAAATTATGTTTTTGCACCGGAATAGTATTTCCCTGTTATTGGTTCAAATGGGCGGCGAACAATACCCATTGGACCAACCAGTTTATTATTTTATACCAACTTTAAATTTACGGTTTTGTCCCCCGTTAAAAAATGCGGTTTTTGCCCCAACTTCAAAATACATTTACCCTTTTGCCCCGAGCTAAAAAATACGATTTCGCCCTCCGTAAAAAAATACGCTTTTACCCTCAGCCAAAATTACGTTTTCGCCCCAGTTCAAAAGAAAAATTTGTTTTTCCCCCCTCACTCAAAATTACGATTTTATACCAGTTTATTATTTTATACCAACTTTAAAATTACGGTTTTGACCCTAGTTTAAAATTACGTCTTTGCCCCTAGTTCAAAATATAATTATGCTTTTGCCCCCAGCTAAAATTTACGATTTTCTCCTTGGTTGAAAATTATGATATCACCCTCAATTCAAAACGACGTTTTTGCCCCCAGTGCAAAATAAAAATATTGTTTTCCTCTAGCTAAAAAGTACGATTTTACTAAAAAAATATGATTTTGCCCGCAGCTAAAAACCGTGTTAAGGAGCTGCCTAACACTCGCTCATTAGTCCTTACAAATTACTGTTTTGCCCTGAGCTCAAAATTGCGATCTTGTCATCGTTTTACTTTTTCTTTCTAACAAAACTATAGTACTTTTTTTATTGGTTAAGAATTATTCGGTCATCGCCCCGCAACGTGGGCGGGGCATCACCTAGTTATATAACATATACTTACCGTCAGGTATACCTACGTAACTGATGCGTGTGTGGTGGTTATATATTTTATGTATATTTTTAGCCTTTTTTACACTTTAGTCAAGTTTTAAATTTATAAAACATGATATTTTACTAACACCAAACACACATATGGGCAAGGGCACCCATCGTGAGCGTAGTATAGTGTTGGTAAGATACCGAGGTCGTCCAAGGACACAAGAGCTTTTAGTACCGGTTTATCCTCAACGTCCAATCAAATCAAAAATTTAGAAAAAGGTTTTAAACTAGAAAATAAAAATGCTGAAAAATAAAAATAAAAATAAAAACAGATAGACAAGATGAATCACTTGGATCCGACTCGCCTTTAGTGTAACCTTTGATTATTTTCGCACTTTTGCACTTTTTAAGAGATTATCTTAGTTATAGTAGTAGGCCCCTCTTTTGAAGGTAACGTTACCCTCAACCCAGTAGTTTGAGTTAGTAAGGATACAATCCTAAAGGGTTGGATTATTGAAAGATAATTAATTAAGTTATTAATGCATAATGTGGTAGGCCCCTCTTTTGAAGGTGATGTTACCCTCGGCTAAGTAGTTTGAGTCAGCAGGGATACAATCTTAAATAGCCGGGTTTAAGTTTTAATAGTAGTTTACATATGAGGGGGTCAAGGAGTTCGGACCCCCGCCATCCAATACCAGTGGGTATTGAAGGAGGTCCTACTAAAATTGACCCACGTCCTTGCAGGATCTATATACTGAACAAGGCAAGACTCTTACCAAACCATTCCCTTAACCCCCGACCAGGTAGCCAACATATCTCCATATAGACCGTGGAGATATGATTGGTGAAAATCTTTTATTTTATATAGACAGTAAAATAATGCCAAGACACCACGGACAAATGATAAGGAAGATTCACCTTCAACATAAGAAACTAGTTATTAAAGTCATTAATACATAACCAAATATAAAGTGCGAAAATATTAAAAATAAAAAGTATTACACTAAACACTTGTCTTCACCAAGTGTTGTAAGAGACTTAGGCAAACATGACTTTTGATTGTCAAGAACTCTTACGATCAATCTTGGATCCCGAGACTACTCACACACTCTATGATGGATAATGGATGATGGTGGTGGATGTGGGTTGTGATGGTGGTGGTGGGTGGGTGAAGTGTGAGAGAGGTGGTTTGCCAAGGGATGGTTTGCAAGTGAGCCAAGCACCCCTATTTATAGCCTGCACAGAAGCCCAGACACGGCCCCGTGTCCATTGGGCACGGCCTCGTGTCCACCCATCTTCTCTTTCTTCATTAAATGCAGTTTGTCTGCATTAGTTGACCACGCCCCCGTGTCCGCTGGGCACGACCCCGTATGCAGAAGCGTATCTGTACTATCAAGATTTGCCTAGATTCTGCGAATCTTAGCGTTGACCACGGCCCCGTGTTCGGTGGGCACGCCCCCGTGGTGGGTGATAGAGGCTTCTACAACTTTGTCTTTTCTGCAGACACTTGGGCACGCCCCCGTGCTCATTGAGCACGGGGGGTGTTCAGCCTTCTGTTCTCATGTTTTTGTTTTGGGAAGATGTCGTCGAGGGGTCGGGCATGCCATGTTTATTCCTTTTCTTGTATTATTGTTAGATTTAGCTGCATTTTTGCTTTTCTGTTCATTTGAGCTCATTTAATCCTGAAAATACCAAAGGAAGACAAAAACACACTTTTCCAACATTAATACTAAAAAAAGGGTTAGTTTTATGTCACATTTAATGTAATTTATATGTTGCATTTTGCACACATCAGTAACCGACATGTTAGTTTCTTAAAAACTAGTAATTAGACTCGCGCGCGTTGCGGCGCGGGTACATTTTAATCCTCGAATGAATTAGTCCAAACGTTATATGATGTGTTCACCGTATGAAAGCGCACGTTTTGAAATATCCAAATTAACTCAATAGCATTCTAATATTGGATCAAGATTACCTAAAGCAATCAAATTTTTAATGTACAATCATAACGTATCTATATGTGACCGATTCATACATAGGAAATGTACCGAAAAAAAAGCATTAAACACGTATAAACGGAAAACTGACACGTGTAATCCAAAGACATAATCACATCAAGGATTGAAATTTTACTTGTAGCACGTTGAAACATCGAGTGGATTAGTCCAACGTTATGCGATGCGTTAATCATATGAAAAACGTGTGCGTTGACGTATCCACTCTAACTTAGTGTAATCTATATAAGCATTGCGGTTGGATTAAAAAGTAAAGTAAATCGAATTTAAACCGTACAAAAGAAACGGAATCGACTGCGGGTTAGTTCGTTTAGTGGGGTTTCACCCAATCACGACACCACCTTTACCTTTTCATCAATACTTAGTGGCGTCAAACGTACAGTAACTCAAATTTATACCGTAAAATGAAAGCGTATTATACTTGACCCAACTCGTTGGCGAACAAAATTTACGTCAAAACACAGGCCAGGTGAAAACGTAAAAAAATGCATTTGCCTATAAGATACAGAAGAATAAAAATATGAAAACTTATTCATAAATAACTAAGACTCATCATATTATTGCATGTTGATAGGAATAAGAATATGAAAACTTATTCATAAATAACTAAGACTCATCATATTATTGCATGTTGATAGGGTTGAAGATTCGACTTCTAGTAGCCCATTTCTTTTTAGATTTAATTCGAGTTATAACTCCAGAGTCCATCCATCAAGAATTAAGTAAACAAATTAAACCATGTTTTAGAAATTTTCAACGTAAACAATGAATGTGAAAATCATGAAAAGTTAGCACGTGTACAAAGGATTAAAGTTGGGGTAAGGGTCATGTGATATTATTTAATATTTAACGTGTAGAGACTTATTACATGAATAATGGAGAAATAGAGAAAACAGACGTGTCGGCTTGTATGGTCGGTGGCATTGGTCACCGACTTTCTGTTTTAAGATAATATGAAATTATTCGCTGGGATTTTCAAATAAATTTTATACTATTTTATATAACTTAATTTATTAGCCACAAAAACTAGAAGTATAAAAATAACATTAGTGAATTAGTAGATTAATTTATTGTAAGAAAGGAAGGATGAGATTTAAATAAAAAGAATTTTTCTGGATATGGGTTAGATTACCACTTATTACTATACTCGTGGAATCTTTTTACTATTAATCCTATACACGTTCCCAGCAAAACCTAATTGGATGCCTTGCACGGATACAACTTAAAAGTTGATGCTATTAAGGTAAATATGCGAAGGTTAACACTTACGCTATGTGTTACGTGTTTGGTTGGGGTGTCGTTTGTGCCATAATAACACCAGTTGGTGCGCAAGCCCCGCCACAGTGCAACATGACTTGGGTGCGGGGGCGATGGCGGCCAAGGTGTAAAGAGCCGTTGGAGAATGTTGAGACTCCCCCAACCGTTTAGTTTTCTTGAAAAATAAACCATCATTTTCACATGCTTAGACCGTGAAGTGTGGGTTGGGTCGGCGGTTGCCAAGCAACGCTGGCTAGACCATACCGGGGTAGCGTTGGCCATAGCGTTGCCCCGCTGGCGTGGGGATTGAGCCTGGCGTGGGGACGGGGGTCAGTGTGACATGGTTGGCTTTGATCGGCTGGGTCGCTGTAGCCGTGTGGGGTAGCCGTTTGGGGTGGCGGTTATGGTATTATAAATCAATTTTTTTTTTAAATTACATTTTTACCTATAAATTCCCAACCCAAATTACATATTTTCACATTCTTCTTCAACCAATACCCAACAAAAATTAAAGATCTTCAACCAAACCCACACAAAAAAAAACCCGAAAATGGTGCATTTGACCGAAGAGGAGGAAATAGCACTAGTGACATCGATTGTTGATGCATAACTCACCCTACAACACAGTCAAACCGCGTATTGGGGTCGAGCGTTTCAACAATACCAACAACATGTCGGAAACACGCGTCACAACTTAAACGCGTGTCAACACAAATGGCGTGAGCTCAAAACAAAGTTGGATCGGTTTAAAATTTGCTTCGAACGTGTCCCTATGGGCGACTTGACCCACGACAATCGAGTCGAGATTGCGAAGATCAATTACAGGCACGATGGGAATACGGATTTTAAGTGGGTTCCCCATTTTAATATTTACTGTACTTTGTAATTTTTTTTTTTTAGGATTTAATAAGTAGTTTTTTTTTATATTTTAGGATTTATTAAGTAGTTTGTTAATTTTTTTAGGAGCGTCTTTTATGTATTTTTTAAATTAATATAAGTTGTGTTATTTTATATAACTGTCAACTTTAAAAAAATAAAACCATAAAACCACATGGTAACCCACGCTGGCCTGGTCACGCTGCTACCACACCCCACTTTTTTGGGTGTGGACTGGCGGAGCCAATATCTGCCACGTGTCAAGCAATACTCTCAACTCAAGCCCCTCCATACCGCATAATCTTAAGTAATAAGATAAATAGACCCAAAATAAGGATTAATATACCAAATTGTCAACTTGGTAATGATTAACTACTTTAATACTTTATTTTATTCTAAAGTCAAAAGTAATAATTATGTTTTTTTTTTTTTGAACGGCCAACAAAATCTTATTCATTTATCATAAGACCAACGATTAGTTAGCCCACCCAATTACATACATCAGAAAAAAAAAATAATAGAAAGCACCTACAAACACTTACTCGATACATCAAACTTACACCATTCCTCCCACGATATTTCTTTTAATGTCGAACGACTACCGACCCATAAGTAACTTAGATGTTTAATTTCATTCACCAAATGCTCCCGGATTATTTGTTTATCATTGAAGACCAACTCGTTTCTGCTTCGCCAAATAACCCAAATCGACACTTGCATTAAAGCATATATTAGCTTCCTCCATTTTGCATTTCCCCAAACATTTTTATGCCACTCCAACAAGTCTTTTGCACAGAAGGCATAAATGTTTGAAATTTTGCACCAGTGAGATAAAAAGTTCCAAATAAACTGTGCTACCTCGCAACTGACAAACAGATGGTCCGCATCCTCCTCATGCTGATCGCATATTTTGCATCCAGTCTGTCCGAAGTGGACATTTCGGTGTGCCAACGCAACGAGTGTAGGTAATCTATCCAATGATAATCTCCAAGCCAAGAAGTTTATTTTTATTGGGCACCAGTTATTCCATTCAAAATTGTTCCCCAGATTTGAAAATCTTGCATTTTGAAGAGTGACTTTAAGACTTTTAACCGAGAACATACCCGTACCGTCTAGTTCCCATCTCCATTGATCTGTGCCATGACCCTTGACTGCTGCGAACAGTTCATTAGTGAGTCTTTGTGCCTCATTCACCTCCTCTGTTGACATCCATTGCCGGACCCACGAGAAGTTTATTACCACCGCTCCATTGATCAGCTTTACACGATCCGAAACCGCTATGTTTTTTACTCTTTCCAGCTCGAACAAACCAGGAAATCGGCTATTCAACACCTCGCTCCCGAGCCATTTATCTTTCCAAAACGATATTGAGTCTCCCACTCCGGGAATGGCCCGAAAACAATCCGAAAAAACTACCCCATATTTTTCCATATCCTTAGCTACTTTAAATATTTGTTTCCACGGCCCGGCTATCGACATCTTTACCGGTATCGGATTCCATGATCTTTCATTATTATGTATCCTCCATACAACCTTCCGCCATAGACTACCCGGATCCGTCTTGAACCTCCACCACCATTTAGCAAGCATAGCTAAATTCGCATCTTTTAGTGACCCCACACCCACACCTCCTAAGTCTTTTGGCGTCATGACATTATCCCACGCAACCAACGACATTTTCCCTCTTTCCGGTGTTATGCCCCAAAGAAATTCCCTCCGTAGTCTTTCAAGTTGATCAATCACTTTTTCAGGCGCTCTATAAAGTGAAAAATAATACGTAGGAAGTGCGTTAAGCACCGATTTAATTAGTGTCAACCTCCCCCCAAATGACAAAATTTTTGCCTTCCAAATAGCTAACCTTTTCTTGAACACCTCCACCACTGGCTGCCAATTCTTTACCAAATTCATGTTTGCTCCCACTTGAAGCCCCAAATGCTTAAATGGAAAACACCCAGCTCTACAACCCAAAGAGTTTGCCATGGATAAAATACTGTCTTCACTCACATTCACCCCATACACACTGCTTTTTGCAAGATTCACCCGAAGCCCGGATGCAAGATAAAAACATCTTAATATTCTCCTTAAATTAAGCACATTATGATTCAACCAACTACCCACGAATATTACATCGTCTGCATATAGAAAATGCGAAATACCCGAGCCTTGGCTTTCAAACCGCACACCATCATAAAGACCGAGATCGCATGCCTTATTCATCACGCCGGTCAAAGCTTCCATTGCAATAATAAACAGAAACGGAGACAACGGGTCACCTTGTCTCAATCCCCTACCACATAAAAATTCCTGAGTTGGAGACCCATTTACTAACACAGAAGCTTTGGCATGCTTTATTATGGCCATAACCCATTTTATGTACACCGGAGGGAACCCCATCTGCTCCATAATTGATTCCAAAAACCCCCAATTCAAAGAATCATAAGCCTTATCAATATCTGCTTTGAAAATAAAACCCTCCTTCTTCTTTGATCTCAACCCTGGTATTAACTCATTTAGTATCAAGGGCCCATCCTGAATGCTCCTATTAGCCAAAAACGCTGATTGTTCTTCGGAAATTAGCTTGTTAATCACTACCTTCATTCTATTCGCCAATACCTTAGAAATGGTCTTATTAATACAACCTATGAGACTAATAGGTCGATAGTCTCCCATACCTCCCTGATCCGAGCACTTAGGGATAAGAGCAATGAACGAGGAACTGCAACCCGCAGAAAAAACTGCGTTCCCCGAAAATTCCTCAAAAACCCGAATGAAATCGCCTTGCAATGATCCCCAACACCATTTAAGAAAACTGAAATTTATTCCATCCGGCCCCGGCGCCTTATCACTACCACACTCCCACACCGCTTCTTTTATTTCCGTAACCGTAAATGGAGCCGCTAACAAGTCGCCTTCGGCTGCCGATATTTGACAGAGGTACGGACAAGACAGCCTAGGCCTAACGGCCATAGGCTCATGAAACTTCTGTGCAAAAAAGGAGCAGATTTCATCCTTGATCAGCACCGGGTTTGTTTCCCAAGCCCCATTAATCAACAACCCGTTAATTCTATTGGAACTCGGTTTGCATTCACCATATTATGGAAGAAAGAGAAGTTCTCATCCCCATCAATGGCCCACTTTACCCTGGACCGCTGCTTCATATCCATAGCTTTCGCCTGATCCACCTCCATAATCACCTTTTTACATTCAGCTCTGTTTACCAATTCGTCCGATGTCAATAGACGCTCTTCGGCCTGGAGTTCCAGATTTTCCAAAATCTTTAGCTTTTCTTTGTAGATTACCTCCTTCTCTGCCTTCATTACATTCACCCGCTCCTTTAATTTAAATTTTAACCACTTCAGTTTGACGGCAAGACCCAAATCAGCCGCACCCTGAAACGTAAAGCTCTCCAACGACTGTTTTATAAAGTCCATAATACCGGGTAGTACCAACCAAGAATTAAAAATCCTCGTTGGAATTTGTCCAAAATCCTGAGCCAATACCGTCATGAGAATTGGACAATGGTCCGAAACCATATTAGATAAGGCTACAACCGAAGCTGCCGGCCATTTAGCAAAAAAGTCCCTACACACCAAGTATCGATCCAATTTACTTTTGTGCACACCGTTGTCCGAATGATATGTAAATTTTCTCCCTCCCATTTGGTATTCTACTAAATCTGCCGTTTCGATAAATTGGTTAAAGAATACTGCATTCGCCGACACAAATTCAGAATTGAATCGTTCACCCGGTTCTCTTACATCATTGAAATCTCCTACGAACACCCACATACCTTGTAACGCCTCTCTTAGTATCACCAGCTCCTCCCAAAGGCCCCTCCTTTCAATAGGATCATTATATGCATAAACATTTACCACGTTTATCAGTTCCCCCGTATGTTTTAAAATTCCTTGCACTATAACGAACCTCTGACCTTTAATGACATCAGTATACTCGAAAACATATGGGTCCCACATACTAATTAATCCCCCGGATCTACCCACCGCATCCACCCGAACCACTTCAAATCTCGATCTTCCCCAAAACTTACTAATTGAGAACTGTGTGATACCCCCCAACTTCGTTTCCTGAATTGCTAAAAAGTGAACCCCATGTGAAGTTTTTAACCCTCTTATCCAGTCTACTTTCCTCTGGTCCCCGACCCCCCTAAGATTGACTGATAAAAAATTCATTGCAAACCATTTTTCTCACCAAAAACTACCTCACTGACCTGATTAAAGAAACCACCGAGTTGAAATCCGACAGCCGCCCCAACCGCCACTGTGTCGGCTGCTTCTTCCTGTACTTTGTCATCGTCCGCCCTATTTTCATCTCCACGCGCATAATCACCTTCATTGATCTGGTCTCCCCCTTCATCGTGTTGTGCATCTGCCATACCCCTGCCATCTTCTCTTGGCTTTTTACTCACAGTCTTGTTTATTATTTTATTTTATAATACTTTTGTTACTGTTTTTTTTTTAATTTTTTATATTTTATTATACTATTATTAGTATTAGTATTAGTATTAGTATAAAAGACCAAAAGTGTGAGAAGGATAAGAAATAATCCCGGGCATTAGATCTTTGATCTAATGGTTGAGATCAATAGGGACCAAATTGTAAAATTTCTTTTATTTTTTGGACTGATTTGAAAATTGTAGGGGTAATAAAGTCTTTTATATACACATGAAAATAGGAAACTGTAACCAAATCCCTAGAATTTCGAATCCTCTTTCTTCTTCCAGATTTTTTCGAACAACAGCTTCAAATAACGATCTGTTGCTTCAATTAAAACCCTAACACTTCAAATTTCAACAACCTGTTCAAATAACAGCTTCAACAACGATCGAATCAATGAATATGCTTCAAACTTCAACAATCAGTTTGATTAAGAGCATCTCCGACGATTGTAGTGATTAATTTCAACCTTTCTTCTTCCGGATCTGTGTATTCGAATCCTCCTTCTTCTCCAGATCTAAGATCTTGAATCATCATCATCATCATTAATCCATCTCGAATCATCATCATCGTCAGTTTACATCTCGAATCATCATCATCATCATCGATACAGCAGATTCGTCATCCCTTCATCATCATCATCATCATCATCATTATCATCGATACTGCAATGTCTTTAATAGTGTTATATACTTATTGAATGGTGTTATATATGTGTTGAATCGTGTTTGCAGTGTTATTCATAGTGTTTTTATAGAGATCTTTAAAATTGTGTTATATACTTATTGAATGGTGGTTTGTAGTGTTATTCGTAGTGTTTTTTATAGAGATCTTTAAAATAGTGTTATATACTTATTGAATGGTGTTATATATACTTATTGAGTAGTGTTATATATGTGCTGGATGGAGGTTGCAGTGTTATTCGTAGTGTTTTTATAGAGATCTTTTAAAAAAAAAATCATGTTCATATAAATAAGGTGGCGGTTATTGAAGGTTTTGAATTAATTGAATCAATGATAAAATTAATTGTTTACCCTTTTGAACTAATTTAGATTGAGCACACATGTCATCTCCACAATATTTCTCACATTTTTAACCTTTTTACAATAACCTTACCCTTAATATCAATATTAATAAATAAATAATCAAGACACTTTATTATAAATACGAAAGTAAAAAACTTTATTATAAATAAATAAATAAGGAGAGTTCAATTAAAATTTCATTATAAATAAATAACGAGTGTCTAAAAACTTGTATGTTTTGTTTATTTGGGCGTCAGGCATTTTTTGGTGGGCGGTTTGTGTTTGAGCGTAAAGACAAAAAGTGTATGTTTCTGGAGATTCACGCACCATTTTCAATTGATTGCTCAATTCTCCTGCTCAATTCCCCTTTAACTTTGACTTTGCAAATTATCAGTCTAGCTTTCATCTAAGGCTAGACGGTATGGGGAGCGTCCTCTATCCGTCTAGCACCGGCGACGAACCAAACACCGTGCCGGTCCCCCCTCGTCATCCTCAGCAGCGAGTCATAGACGTTTGAGACGGTCCATGTAAGGACAAAATTTTCCCATGTCTCAATGCAAATTACCGTTTAAAAAAAAATTCCAAATTCATTTATTAAATGTTAGTCCACGAACAATGGCTTATCACGAACAATGGACTTAGTCCACGAACATTTGTTAAATTCATTTGAAATAAAATTTCCAAATTCATTTGTTAAATGTTAGTCCACGAACAATGGACTTAGTCCATGAACATTTGTTAAATTCATGTGAATTTTTTTTTTCCAAATTCAATATATATTTGTTTTTAAATGCAAGTTACAGTTTATGTTTTTTTAAGTTTATGTATTGTTTTTAAATATTAATGAAAGTATTTTTCCTAATTTATTTGTTAAATGTTAAAAAAAGTGGAAGATTTAAAAAAAAAAATTAAAGTGGTGGGGTAGGATCATCCTTCCATTTCCACTAATTTTGTGGGATGGACCATCCTCCCAAGGATGGAATGTGACGCCTAGGTAAAGGATCATCCTCCAAGGGAGGATCATCCCCGTACCATGTAGCCTAATATCATCGAAAGTGCAATCATCACGGCCTTTGACTTTTACTCGGTTTAGTGATATTTATTCATTATTATTTCTTTGTATTTATATGTATTAAAGTTTAATATTCATCAAAAAGAATTTTTTAATATGAATTGTAATTTTTAATATTTAATTACTTATCCATTAAGTAATAAATAATATCAATTAAAAATGATTAAACAATAGTTAATAGGGCTTTAACGGATTCCCTCCACAACAGCACTTGGTAGTGCAAAAGGTAAAAAAAATACGCCTACATGGTGTCACGTGACATCACTTGTTTTTCGATATAGCCCCAACAAAACCTGTCTATAACAGATGGTCTTATCATCATTGTGCGATCCAAAAGACGGTAACTTTTCATATCATTTTGATTTCCAAAAAAGTTGAGCCGTAAACTGGATTTATTATTAACAAACCCATCTTTATTTTGTCATTACAGAAAATAAGGAAACTAAAAATATTTTTAACCTCACTGATTTAATTTAAGTTGGATAAAAAGGGGGAAAATACAAGTGTTGAAGCTCAAGTCGGGTATTGTTCTAGTACTTTTCGTCCTTTCTCTTCTAAACGAAGGTTTATCTTTCTTATAGATGAATCGGTTAATATAATAATACGTTCTACTCCTCATTAATTGCCAAATAATTTGGAAACTAATATAGAGATGACAAAGTGATGAAATCAATTATTTTAAGGGGAAAAAAGTGTTTGTGGTGAATCGAATGAAGGAAATTGTTTTTTTTCTTATCATCCACGGAATTTGTATTTTTCCTCTTATGGAAAAAAAAGAAAAACTTGATTTGTAAAATGAATAGAGGCAATAATGTGTTTTTGCCTTTTTTTTTTCTTATGGTCCCCGTGTATATAAGATCATCCACGGAATTTGTATTTTTCCTCTTATGGAAAAGAAAAAATGGATTTGTAAAATGAATAGAGACAATAATGTGTTTTTGGCTGGTTTTGATTCTTATGAGAGGGTTGTTTTATTGGTTTTCGGTTGCCGACAACGTGACCATATTTTTAAGAGATAGAGTTTTAACGAATAACAATATATAGAAAGTGCCAAATTCGGGGAGTTCTAAGAAAAAAATATTGTATGGTGCAGTCCTAAGTTTAAATTTGGGCAAATAAGATTAATTTTAGTTTATTGGTGTAATAGAATATAAACAAATATTTTCATTCAAAAATATAATGAATTAATATCATAAGTTTACTATCATTCAAGGAAAGTATCACGTACAAGAGTGTTTTATTGTGCAAAGTATAAAAGAAAATATAGGTCTTTGATCAAGAAATCTAATAGTTGAGATTAGGTGGCCCTGAAATGTGGAATTTGCATGACATAAATAAGGGAAATAAGTGTAGAAAGAGCAAAATAAGAATTTCCAATATTGATGACTCATAAATACACTTTTTCCACAATTTTTAAACGTCTACAATTTTTTCATACCATAATATTTATAGAAAAAATTACACCGTATTAACGAGCATTTTATTCTTTTTAATTAGAGCAAACAATTGCTATAGTTTTCCAAATTTTTATTTTTTTTTATTTACAAGCTATAACGTTACGTGATTATGTATCAATACGTAATTGCGTAATATGTATTTTATTCTTGAAACAAGTGTAACGTTACGAGATTATATATCAGTACGTAATTACGTAATAATAGCGGACTGTGTATTATTACATGATTACGTGATTTTGAATACCTATTACGGGATTTCATTATAGTATTGTAATAACAAAACATATAATACATAATATTTCACGGAATGTCTAATATTTCAGGCATAATCATATATTTAGTATAAATGTAATACAAAACATTAACCAGTCAACCTATAATAACCGGGTAATGTCGTATATTACATAGGTAATAATGTAATAATTAAACAATTAAGTTATCATTATTGAATGTGTAATTACGTAATAACAACAACAATAACCATACCTAGTAAAACCTGCAATTAGCAAAGCTAATGGTAGGGTCTGGGTTGGGTGAGATATTGGCAAACATTATCCTTATCGTTGAGGATAGAGAGACTGCTTTCAGAGAGACCCCCAACTCTATAACAACAAGCAC
This sequence comes from Helianthus tuberosus, assembly GCA_030545235.1. Lineage (NCBI taxonomy): Eukaryota > Viridiplantae > Streptophyta > Magnoliopsida > Asterales > Asteraceae > Helianthus > Helianthus tuberosus. The sequence continues at coordinate 64,036 of JARYGA010003373.1, read as the reverse complement.
TAAAAGAGTACCAGAAAACTACCTGAGACAAAAGAAGTGGTGAAATAAAAAAAAGCAATAGAGTGAAGGTAAATAAAGCATCATAGAGAAACATACTCATATCCATATACATATACATACACATTGGTAAGACAATGACCCTCCAAGACCACCTAAAGTGTAGGTAAATCTATACCCCCTTGATAACACTTAACCACATCTTATCTAACCCCTAAAATTCTTAACTTTAATTCTATGTCTCCACGAACTCCTATCTTGGACCATGTCCTCGGAGAGGTGCATTTCTATCAAATCCTACCTAATCCGCTCGTCCCAAGTCAATTTAGGTCTACCTCTACCCCTCCTACCATATATAGTGAGGGTTTCCACTACTCTAACTAGGGTCGTTAATTTCCTCCTCTTCACATGTCCAAACCATCTCAATCTCCCCTCCTTAATCTTATGTGATATTCTAGATTCCCCTAACATTTCTCTAAAAAGATCATTTCCTATTCGGTCTAACCTTGTGTGACTACCCACCCACCTCAACATCCTCATCTCTACTAACTTCATCTTGTGTGCTTGTGATTTCTTAATGGCCCAACAGTCTATCCCATATAGCATTGCAGATCCTACTGCAACCCGATAGAATTTCCACTTTAATTTAGTTGGGAACCTCGAGTCGCACAATATCCCAGTGGTTGCTCTCCACAAACACCAGCCATCCTGAATGTGGTGAGCTACATTACTATCTAACTCCCCGTCTCTTTGTATAAACGATCCTAAATACTTATACTTAGTTGCTTCCAGAACCACCTGACCTTCAATGGTGATTTGAGTGTCTTCGATACCCCCCGGATCACTGAAATAACAGTAGAGGTTCTTCATCTTAGACCGACTGATCCTTAAACCCTTGCCCTCTAAAGCTACTCGCCATTCCTCTAACCTCTCATTCAACCCCCGTTTAGTCTCTGCAACTAAAACAATATCATCTGCAAAAAGCATGCACCATGACATTGTCTCTTGAATCAACTTAGACAACTCATCCATGACAATCGTAAAAAGAAAAGGGCTCAACGCCAACCCTTGGTGGAGCCCTATCTCCACAAGGAGGGAATTTTTATCCCTTACAGACACACTAACACTAGTTTTACTTCTATCATACATATCCTTAATTATGTCTATATACTTCCCAGGAACCCCTCTACCCTCCAAAGTTTCCCAAATCAGTCTACGTGTTACACTATCATATGCCTTTTCAAGGTTAATGAAAACCATATGTAGATCTCTCTTTTTCTCTCTATATTTTTCCATCAGTCTCCTTAAAATGTGAATGGCTTCCGTAGTTGATCACCCTGGCATGAAACCAAATTGATTTACCATAACCTGAGTTTCTTTTCTAATTCTAGTCTCAATCACCATCTTCCACAATTTCATCGTGTGACTTAGCAACTTTATACCTCTATAATTCCCACAACATTGGGCATCTCCTTTGTTCTTATAAAGAGATACTACGACACTACTCCTCCACCGATCTGGCATTTTCCCATATTAGAAAATAACGTTGAATAAAGAAGTTAGCCATTGAACCCCTTCGTCTCCCAAACACCTCCACATTTCAATCGGTAAGTTGTCTGGACCAACTACCTTAGCCTTTCCCATCTTCCTAAGTGTTGTCCTCACCTCACCATGTGTGATACTCCGACTGTAGCAATTATTTCATTCCCGCCTTTTAGTGGTGTTGTCGTCGCTTTGTTGTTGGTAGGATCTACCGTTGTTGAATAGATTGTGGAAGTAAGTTTACCACCTCAACTTAATGTCATGTAATTACGTAACACACATAACTGTAATAACATCAATTGAAACGAATCACATTGAATGTGTAATCATGTATCCTATAAATCTAATTTTTTTTTACAGCAATAGCCTACTCAAATTAAAGAGAATGAAATGCTCATTAGTATGGTGTAATTTTTTTAAAGAATATTATCATATGAAAAAGTTATACCCATTTGTAACACCCCAAATTTCGTATGTTATAAAATAATAATATGTTCGTGATGCTTAAATAATAGAAACGGTAAATATAGAATTGTACCGTAAGAAAATGATGGTAAGTTTAAAATGTATATTTATAACCTAAGTTAACCAAAAGAAAGATGACCAAGTTAGAATGGGAAGTAGGAATGTGACATGTTTTAAAAAGAGAAGGAGCTGAAAATGAAAATATGAAATAAGAATTTCATAAAAAAAACTTGGTCAGTGTGTGGGGATGTGGGCGTACGATCAAGAGAGAGAGCAGGGGATGAACCAAAACCCTAACAACATAAATCCATCAAATTGAAAGGGGAATTGAAGGCTAATTGAATGCATGAACCAGGAATGTTGATTACCTAAGTGTTTCTAACATCAAGTAAGTCGAATTTGGTGTTTTATTGATGTTCGATTTAATGGGTTTTGTGTAATCCTTGAATGTAGTGTAAAATTAAGCATGAATGTTAGTTATCATGAATATGTAGTTTGTTAAGATATGTTTTATTTTGTCTATAATGATGATTTGGGGAAGAACCCATTTTTATGTTGTAGAATGATTAAGATTAGTGGTATTTATAAGCAAAAAATAATATGTTGTTGATGTTTGAAGAAATATGATGATAATAGCTTGATGAGTATTTAATGTAGAACTAAATGTATATAGTTAGAATGGCAAATTATGAAGTTAGGGATTTGTTATGCTAATCAATGGATGAAATATGGAAGATGAGCTTAAGATATCGGTACATTATGCTTTGTAGATAGTACGCACACCACATGTTCGATGAAATGCCTTAATTGGAATTTATTGTGATTTTACATGAATACTTGCTAAGTTAATGTAATATGATGATGGCAAAATGTATGCGAGTAATTAACATCACAATGTACATCAAAGAATGTCTAAGTAATGAAGTCGTAAGAAAGCTAAGTGTATGAAGTTGTGACATGTAGTAACAAAGAAAGATGAAGGAACAAGTCAATCCAAGGCGCTAGAAACGCAAAATCACAGTAAGTTCATATGAACTTAATTCTCCCTTCATGTAGATTTACGAACGTTAGTTTTGGTAAATGAATCCTAGTGTAGCGTTGTATGATTGTTCATGGTAGAATTGTGATATGTTGAATATTGGAAAATGGATAGGAAATGCAATAATAATGAATGTGTAATAACTTGATTCAAGTGGGTCAAAATGTTTGGAAAGTATGATGTCGTAATGGTTTAAGTAAAGACTTGTTATGAATGGGTCTTACTAATGGAATGTATGTTGGAATGCTATGTAGTCGAACCGTATGAACGGGCCGTACTAATGGAATGTATGTTGGAATGCTATGTAGTCGAACCATATGAACGGGTCGTACTAATGGAATGTATGTTGGAACGCTATGTAGTCGAACCGTATGAACGGGTCGTACTAATAGAATGTATGTTGGAATGTTATGTAGTTGAACCATATGAACAGGTCGTACTAATAGAATGTATGTTGGAAAGTCATGTAATCGAACCGTGTGAACAGGTCGAATTAATGGAGGAGGTTAGAAAGTTAGACGGGTCTTGGATCAAGTCTTAGTGTTTGAACTTGGTTTGATCATAAAGACCCGTTAGATGGAAAAGTATGTATGATTAAAAACAAAAGAATGATAATTTTTGAAATAAAAGAATGAATATGTTAGATTATTGTTTTGCATATTTAGTTGACTTGTTAAGAATGTTGTAGGTAAATAGTCCTTTGGAGAAAATCTTGAACCGGAGGAACGAACACACATCGCGCCATTTAATTGCTTCCGCTCGTCAAAGTTCTTTAAAGGGTGATAGTGTCTTTTGGTTAATGGATGTTTTTTTTATTATGATGTAATGGTTACAACTTTTATGTCTTTTGGAACGTGTCGTAGAATTTAGTTTGAATGATGATTGTTAAAAGCAGGGAATCGCTTATGTTACGAACGGGTCATGCCCGATTTTTTGTTAAAATTTGTATGTTATTATTTTTATATTCGAATGTCAAATAAGGGCGTTACAAGTTGGTATCAGAGCACAAGTTTGAGGGATTCGAGCATAGGATAGGGTGCTCGGACTCAAACCGAAAGCTCAAGAAGTGGTGTGTGTTCGCTCCAAGACGTGGTTAAGGTACGAATTTAGTATTATGATTTCTAATTTCATTTTATCGGGAAATGGTTAAGGGAAGGGATGTGGAGTTTTGGTATGGGGTAATGCCTGGAAATGGTAATTCTGGATGCCCCAGGGCAAGTTCGGATGTTACGGGACTCGGGAACGGGTCGGAATGGGTAAAAATCAAGCACAGCAGCGTTTTGGCTGACGGCTTAGCATCGCCGATGCCCAGTTGGCCCGTCGCCGATGCCCCATGAATGATTCAGAAAGACCCGACGCCTAAATATGTTGTCTACTTGTTTTGTGGCCCGACGCCACTTTTGAGCATGCGTCGCCGACGCCAGGGAAGGACGTCGCCGACGCCACTCCCTAGACTTAGTTTTCTGATTTATTTTGTTTGTCTTGTTGATGTATTCCGAGCTTCTGAATGCCATAAAACGCGTCTAAAGGTCTCAATAAACTTCTAGAAAGTAGTATAAGACAGAAAGGGATCATTTGAACTAAGTTTGGTCCATGATTACGAATCAATGAAAAGTATGATACATGAATGTAAAAGGGAACCTTAGGGAATTTTAAATTCCCATAATAGGAAAGCATGTATATCATGGCCAATGATGATGGTAATGATGATACCAATAATGATGATAACGACGATACAAATGATGACGAAAACGATGATACTAATGATGATGACAATGACGATGATGAGTTTAACACCGAGAATGATGAAAAGAATGCGGTATGGTCACGAAGTGGCTATTAACACCCGGAATTATGAAATAAAAGCATGATAACCATAATTAAAAGGACAAAGGTCAATAAGACGTAAGCATGATGGCATGAAGTAACATGTAATGAAGTGAAAAGTATATGAAATTAACGAATGTGCAATAAGTAAGAGAATGAAAGTCATTGAAATATATTAAGCATATTAACATATTTCCTAAACTATGTTGTAGAATATTTCTTAAGGCAAATCCAATAGTTTCGTTAGGCTTTCGAAAATGCAACCTATGATAATTAGGATCCTCTAAATGTCAACCGGGTCATATCGAAATGTTTCGAAGTAAGAACCTATATGGTAGGAAAGTCGTGAATGAAGTTCTAGTTAGGTTTATCAACCCTATGATGAGAGGTATGTGGTATGGTCATAAAGGACCGTTAACACCTAGCATGAAAGAAAGGAAAGTATAAAAATTTAAAATGCTAGAATGAAGTGAACATAACCAAAGAATAAATTTTAATAGTGATCTCGAATGATATAGTAGATGGTTGATGAAAACGAAGAAATTATTAACAAAATATGTTCCGAGTAGCGGATGTTGCGAGAAAGTAAGTAAGAAGGATGAGGGATTCTATTCCCCTATGGACGAAATGCATGCATGATATGGCCTATCGTGACCGATGTTGATGATGATGTACACGTGAAATGAAAATTATTGAAATATGATTATGAATGCATGAATGTAACTTGGGATGATGATATTCACCAAAATACACATACTTTATTCCCTAATTTTACCCCCATTTTATGCGTTTTCGGACGTAAAACCGTTAATCGGATACTTAATCAGGTATACTTTTGTTTACAGGCCTAAAACAACATACCAAACAAGAAGATGATTAAAACGAGGACTTTCCGGGCAAAACGACAAAGCTGTAGACTTTTTGTGAAGATTCTGATCTGGGCCATTGGCACGGTCGTGCGGCTCACGGCACCACCGTGCGGTTTCGACAATTGAACCCTGCCCAGCAATGCACGACTGTGCAATCCGGAGTGCAACGAGATCTCGGAGTTGAACGACCGTGCGGATGGATGCACCCCGTGCGGATTCGATATCTAGCACCAGCTCGGAGATGTACGCCAGTTCAGCTGCTCGTGCCACCCTAAGACCGGAGATGCACGCTCGTGCCGCCTGAGGAACGGTCGTGCGACTGCAAAGACCGGTCAAGATCTGATGATGTCACACGGTATGGTGAACAGTGATTCAAAAAGTGAACGGTCGTGCACTTTATTGGCATGACTGTGCGATCGCAAAATGCTATAAAAACAGACTGAAGCATTTTGTTCGTAACTCTGGACTTTTGGGAGCTTCAAAGGCGATTTTACAGGCTCCGGAGGCTTTGCTTTTGACCCGGATTCAAGCCACATTGTGCCGTTTAGCTCCGTTACTATCCAGATTCTTAATCTAGTGCTTGTTTATGGTTTGATTCTCTAATCTTTCCATAATTTTGTTAATGTTTCAAGCATTTAGATTGATGTTTTATGTATTATTGTAAGCCTTTGGGCAAAAACACTAGAATCCCTTTCTTAATTATAACCATTAGTATGTTAATTATGTTTGTAATGACACTTGGACGCATTTTCTATGTTAATCTTTGATGATTAGTTTGCAACCTTGTTTATTGATGTTGATTTCTTGATTATAAGTTGTCACACCCCCAAAATCCACCATGGGGAGTATCACCGCTTGGAGGCGTGACATGACCAGGATCGAGCCACCAATCATATTGAACCACATAATTAAGTAAATAAAACCAACCTCAATACAATTGGTGACCAAAAGAGAGTAACCGATTTTAAGTTAACAGCGGAAGCATAAAACGTAAGTTCAAAACATAAGTTCCATAGTTCATAAGTTTAAAGTCCAAAACGTAGGTTTAATACGTTCATAAGGATTAAATGTTTAGCACGGGACATAACATCCATATTTCCACAACAACCTCCTCCTCGTGCAAGCTCCATAAGCATCTAGCGACCTGTAAGGCATGTAACAACGAGTCAACAACAAAGTTGAGTGAGTTCACGTTTGGTTGTTTAGTTTTAAGTTGTTTCTGAAAAACGTGGTTTGACTTTCGTTGGCTTATTTGCCGTGGGGGTTACCCCATAGTTGAAAGTATGTTTAACCAGTTCCTTTTATTACCCAAACCATATCCATGATCAGTGGGGGCTTCCCCATGTGAACTACTAGACCGTTAAGATATCGACAACTGACGAACAATAGTTGTGCCCTACATCAGTGTCTATCATCACTGATAGTTTGCCATAGTCCATTAGTACACGCCCGTCCGAACGGCACGGTGTGAGGTTTGTTAAACCTAATAGCGCTATTAACTAATGACCCGCTCGCCATTGGCCTCGGCGATTAAGTCGATATAAAATGAGGGACTTCATGATAGAGTTTTGTCTAGTAAGTTTTAAGGTTGTTGTCATACCCAAGGAGGACGAACATACGTATTCTACCCAAGGAGAATACGCAGGATTAATATTGGCATCCTACCTATGGAGGATGGCCATACATATCCTACCCAAGGAGGATATGTAGATTCCTTTTTAATTTCTTTAACCCATTCCCAACCACCGGGAATCCCATGCCTTAGATAGTGTGTGAACTCACCTCGGTTTGCTCGGTTAGATTCTTAAATATAGCTAACAGTCAAGGTCGGTCAATCACGTCCTAATATGATTACCAGTTAGTCATTTAGTGGTTTCAAATAGAGCACAAAGTTCCTACACGTATCTACTACATAACATGCATTCACTTTAATAGTTCACGCTCATATAAGCATTCCACCTATAGCTACTCAAGAACAAGCATACGATATTGCACATATTACTTTCATTGACATACAACATGTTAGATCATCCTCAGATAACATACTCGACATTTAGACACGCAAATTACTTCTTATGTCATTTCAACTTAATTATCCAAAACTGGGCTGTTTTTGGGCATTTTAATAAAATAGTTAACTTATTCCAAAAATTCCCAAATTTTTACAGAATATCTTAAACGAGCCAAATATTATTATATAAATATCTTGGGATCCAATTAATCACCAATATTTTATAAAAAATCATTTTCCGGACTGTACTCAGATTTATCTTTTTCTGACTGCAGTCCACAGAATAATTTATTTAAAATTCATTGTAAGTCCGATTTACGAAATTCTAGTGGGAGGATTACAAATACATCAGTGGTCATTTACAGTACAAGTTTCATGACCTATTTCTACACAGGTTTCAAGTTATGACTAAAAATATAACACCCATTTACTGCTGTAAAAACTCAGCTTTAGCTGTTGTTACAAATCGACCCTTTAAAAATAGTAAACGAAGTCCAAAAATTATGATTTCAGTTCCATTAGAACCGTATTTCATAATACATAAATCTAGACTTCAGAAAATACATTTTTTGTTTAATTAAGGTCCTATTACAGCCAACTGAAGTTGGCTGTAATCACCAAACAGCCTTCTGTTTTCAGTTTTTAACATTCTAAAGCGCGATCGATTGATTCCGTTAACATGTTTAGCGATAAACAACGATACTTACAGCAGATTATAAGTCCTTCATATCAACACATAATCATCATACACCAAACAACATCATTCTAACATCATTTCTTCATGTATCATCTTGTTTAAGCTCATGTTCAAGTTTTAAGTGTAAGATCTTATGGTGTTCATATGTTTTCTTCATAATACATCTATTAACCACTAAAACAACATATAAAATGAATAGATCTAAGTTCTTACCACTAGTTCAAGACTAGGGAAGTTCAAGTGAAGAAATGTGGTGGATAAAAGAAGATGAGAGTGGTCCTTCAACTTCCGAACACACCGAGCTTCGTTAACCACCTTGTAGCACCTTGTAGTAGCCTTGGATTGCTTGGATGAAAACCAAAAACAATGGTGGTGATGAAGGGGGTTTCGGCCGAGCTTTGTATAGGGGAGAAGGAGGAAGAGTGAAGGTGGGTGTAGTGTGTGTGAAATGCAAGACCTCTAATCCTCTTATAACCATTTTAGGGTATTAACCATTGGGTAGAATGTTTCTAATAGTACAAGCATATCAAGATTATGATCTTCACATAAAATCTTAGGAGATTATGCAAGATTTGGGGAAGTGGGGCCCCTATGGGCCGTGAGCTTGCTAGGGGGGGGGGTTATATGAAAATTGTTGGGTAAGTAGGTGGTTTAGTAGGGTGTTTAAGTGTAAATGTTGTGTCTAGTGTGTAACATGAATTATGTAGTATGTTTAAGTGTTCGGGAACTAGTACTAGCTCAGAAAAAGTGAAACAGTGTTTTTAACAATATTTTTGTGTTCCAGGTAAAGTCCGGTTGTTCGGTTGGATGTTGTTCCGTTAAAGTGCTTAATTAATCCGTAAGGTGTCTTTTATAATATTTTTAGTGACATTATTATTTTTCAACACTGGGGAAAGCATACCGGACTATTTAGTAACTTTTCCGTACACTCTAGTACGTTAACAAGCACATGTAAGCATAACACAGAAATCAGAAAACAGTTAAATGGTTCAGCACAGTCGTCAAGCACTTTAATTTTCATTAATAAATTGTACGGATACATGGAATTATGAGGGTTGTCACATTCTCCCCCTGTTAAGAGAATTTCATCCCGAAATTTAGCACCTGGTTACTAAGGAAGCTAGTTAAGTTGCGTTGTTTTCCTGGGGTGTCACATAAGTAATTATCTTGGATGATTAGTATATGGTTAGTTGAGATATTTGAAAGAAGATGCTTAATTAATCATGTATTAGTAGACTTTAAACTTGGTTAACTAGTTTAGCTTGGTTAAAATGTGTGCACCATGATACTAGAAATGGTTAGTGGGTTAATAAGGGATAATTATTGTTAATCAAGAAGGCTTTCCCTCACGGAAGGACCTTAACGGGTTAAATGGTGTTGTTATGAATTCTTGTCATAAATTTTTAGCTTAGTTAGTAGTTTTGGCCAAAATTGCTATCTTGGTGAATTTGTGTTCAAGATTTGTAAAATGAACTCGGTTGTGATTTAATCTAGTTTATGCTTGTCTCGGTGGTTGCATTGTGTTTATCGGTGTTACTTTCCTTGATTAAGTGAGGTTAGAAAACTCTTAACGGATGACTAACTTATCTTTAGGGGATTTTCATAGACATTTATCAATTAAACGTTAAAGAACAATCTTAGGTGGTTAAAGTGTGTTTATCGTTTTAGCTTTCCGAATGATTGTCATGTTAGGATTCCCGAAAGGGGTACTAATTGTCTTGAAAATGGAGAATTAACCAAATGTTTCTAGTGGCAAAACCGACTTAGTTTACATGCTTTGGTTGTGTATAAAGCAAGGCTATATATCTATTTTCTTATTTGGAGTCTACTATGTTTTTATTTATATTTGTTTATGCTTATTGTAGTTTTTAGAAAACCAAACAATTTATCTTTCTTCCAGTAATTTAATGACAAAGGTTTAATATTATTCCTCCGCCCACTTCCTTGGATCGATACTTGGTTCTTACCGATACTTTACTACATATATGACGAGGTACACTTGCCTCTTTCGTGTGTGTTTTGATGTTGAAGTATAAATCACTTTTATAAATTTAAAACCGAATCGTGTGTAAATTCATTATAAAAAATTGTATATACGCGCACACGTCAGATGACATGGAAAGTATATGAAGTAATGAATGTAGAGAATGCTTAATGTAGATGACGGACGAAGGAAATACAAACGATAACAAATGACACTGTAGGAAGGAATAAAAGCAATGATTACGGAAGAGGATGGTATGGTCCTAGAATGTAATAAAAGGTAGGAATGATAATTACGATTAAGCTTAGAAAGTATTGAACATGAAAGGATGATAGAATCTCGAGTGTGGTATGGTCCTAAGGATGAAAATTTTGTCAAATAAAAAGTAAATGTTAGTAGATTGAATAATGGGCTAAGACCTACATGGATAATTTAAGCACCGACGAGGATAGAGATTTTTGTAAGAAATGGTAAGATGATAACAAGTATGATTGAATTTGAACGTTTAAAAGATATGAACGAATTTCAAGAATGGAGGAGGTGGCTCAACATGTAAACATAATTACGTGATGGACTTACTAGTAGAGGATTTAAAAGAAATGGGATGGCAAGAACAACGTTTACATAAGTATGTCTAAAATCAATAAGGAAGTACAAATGTGCGAATTAGTCCATACAGTAGGAATGGATTAAGAAGCAACTAATAGTAATAGAGTTAATAAATGTTTGAGGCAAGTATATGTATATGTATATATACACACACATATACATTAGTAGTCAAAGTTTTTATGTCAAAAGAGGAGGTGACTTTAGGAACGACCCGAGTCATTATTTTATCGGCGTATATACTTGTGAATATTTTCCTATTTATTTATTCATTTATTTATTTGTTAATATTTCTTGTTTTAATTTAATTTTTTCATTTTCCAAGTCTTTTTTTTAACTCTTGTAATTTTTATTCCATTTATTTGTTCGAATTCGGACTAATTATTTATTTATTCTTTGAGTTTTCGGCTCCGAAAATCATTTTTATACTAGCCGATTCGATTATTTGATTCATTTTGATTTTTATAAAATTTTGGGCCCATTTTTGAATTTTTATAAAATTTTTCTGGCCTTTTTACAAATATTCTGTTACAATTCAGCTGAAAAAAAAAACAGCATTATTATAATAATAAAATATTCATTGTGTCAATTTTTCATTTGCAGGTTGATGTCCTCAACCCCCGCTCCCGATCCTGTTGTGCCGTCAGACGAACCCGAGCGCGATCTGAGGAGACGTATTCGTGATAGATCCCGCGCGGTAGCGCTGCTACTCACAGCTGGTGAGCAGGAGCAGGTGGTAACCGCTGAAGCCGAGGGCTCAGGGGCAGCAGAAAACAGAATCATGGCGGACGACGAGCAACCTTTGAATTATTCGAATCAGCCCGGAGGGGCAGGCCTGGAGCCGAGTATCTTGCAGCTGACTATAGATGCACCTACTTTTGAAATTAAATCTAGTATTATTAATATGGTGCAGAATTCGGTGCAGTTTGACGGGCGTGATCATGAAGACCCCGAGAGACATATCGCTGCTTTTCTCGCAGTTTGTTCGACGTTCAGGATTAGAGGTGTTTTGGAGGATGCAGTTCGGTTGAGGTTGTTTCCATTCTCATTGCGTGACAAAGCTAGAGCTTGGCTTATGTCACTTCCAGGTGGGTCCAATAGGACCTAGAATGAGCTGGCGGAGCTGTTTATGCAAAAATACTTTCCGCCTGAGAAAACAACCAAGTTGAGAAACCGGATTGTGACCTTTCGCCAAGATGAGGGAGCATCGTTGCACGCGGCCTGGGAGCGATTTAAAGATTTGTTAATTGATGTTCCACATCATGGCTTCTCCAAAAGACAGCTAGTCTTGACATTCTATCAAGGGCTTAGTTACAACACGCAGGAGAGATTAGACATGAATGCAGGAGGCGATCTAGGAACGAAGACGCCGAATGAAGCTTATGATATCATAGAAAAAGCTGCGTTAAAGTCTAGCTCGCGTCGAGAAGGAGATAGAGGCCGGACAACATCATCATCATCATCATCATCAACACCTCGCCCAGGAGTTCACGCTGTGGACGACTACACGGCCATTACTGCACAAATCTCAGCTCTTTCAGCGAAATTCGATAAGTCCCAGTTAGCTGCGCAGGCTAGTTCAGGATGTGACCAGTGTGGAGTGTCACACGAGCCTGGTGCATGTTTTCAGGGAGTCATGTATGAGGGCCAAGAAGAAGTGGATTTCGTGAGTTATCAGGTGAGGCCGCAGAACAACCCTTACAGCAATAGCTACAATCCGGGATGGAGAAATCACCCAAATTTTGGGTGGCGAGCGAATGTGGGTAATCAAAACCCACTGGGATTTGCCCAGCGCGCTCCAGCGCTGCAGCAGGCTCAAGGTCAGCAATTCCAGCCATACAACCAGCCTTACCAGCAACGTCCATACTCATATTAGAATCAGGGTACTGGGAGTAGTTCTCAGCATCAGGCCCCTCAATCTAGTTCCAAGCTAGAGGATATGATGGCTCAGCTTCTTACTGGCTCCTCAAGTGCAAATCAGTTGGCTGAAAAACGAAACCAATAAAGCGAGGATCGTTTTCTATCCCATGAGGGAGAAATGAGGAGTCAGAAAGCCTCGATTCAGAATATCGAGAACCAGGTTGGTCAGCTGGCGAACATGATGTCTGAAAGACCCCCAGGTGGTCTTCCGGGAAATACAGAGCCAAACCCGTGCGGGCATGTAAATGCTGTCATGACCAGGAGTGGCAAGACTACAGGACCCAACATATCGGACTCACCACCGATCGATGAAGCAGTCCAGACTGATGCTCAGGATGAGGTGCAAGCCAGGCTACGCCCGGCAAGTACAGCACAAGTCCAGGAGCCAATTAAAGAGTACACTCCACCAGTACCATATCCGGGCAGGCTTAAGAAACAGAAAAACAAAGAACAATACGGTATGTTCCTTGAATTGTTTAAACAACTACACATTAACATACCGTTTGTTGAAGCCTTGGCCCAGATGCCAAAGTATGCCAAATTCCTTAAGGACATCCTCTCGAATAAGCAGAAGCTCGAGGATATATCATGTGTGGTGATGAATGAAAACTGTTCTGCCATTCTCCAAAACCGTCTGCCCACAAAAATAGGAGATCCGGGTAGTTTCACGCTCCCTTGCTTGATTGGAAACATGTCTGTTAGCCATGCATTGGCTGACTTGGGAGCGAGTATCAACCTTATGCCCTATAAGGTTTTTACTAAATTGGATCTGGGTGAGCCTTCACCCACTAGAATGAGCATTCGGTTGGCAGATCGTTCGATCAAGTATCCACGTGGATTCATTGAAAACATGCTCGTTAAAATCGACAAATTTGTTTTCCCCGTGGATTTTGTTATTCTTGACATGGACGAAGATTCAAAAGTGCCATTGATACTTGGGCGCTCGTTCCTCAATACTGCGAGGACAATTGTTGATGTGGCAGCTGGCCAAATCACGCTCCGAGTAAATGACGAGCACGTGACATTTGATATCAAAAGATCAATGCAGCATCCGCAAAGTCACGATGACATGCTTTACTATGTCGACATTGTCGACGCATGTGTGTGCTTTCATTTCCAAGGCACTATTGAAGAGATTGATTCGGACACACGTCTGTCGTGTGGGGACCTGATTGGCATTACGCAGGAGGGCCACGATTTCGAGCAGCCAGTCTATCAGATTGGTGACGATGGTTCCCAGAGTCCGGAGCGGTTTCTAGAAGTTGGCCATGTAGAAGATGAGAAAGCAAAACTTTCGATTGAAGATCCGCCATCTTTGGAGTTGAAAGAACTCCCGCCACATCTCGAGTATACATTTCTGGATGAGGAGTGTCGCTTGCCGGTCATCATTTCGGCACTTTTGGCGAAAGATGAGAAGAAACAGCTTTTTGAGGTTCTTAGACTTCATAAGAAAGCCATTTCTTGGAAAATCGTGGATATCAAAGGCATCAATCCTTCTTTTTGTACTCACAAGATTCTAATGGAAGATGAGTACAAACCCTGTGCACAGCATCAGAGGCGGTTGAATCCGAACATGCAAGATGTGGTCAAGAAAGAAGTGATTAAGCTGTTGGATGTCGGGTTGATATATCCTATATCTGACTCTGTGTGGGTGAGTCCATTGCAGGTAGTACCCAAGAAAGGAGGTATTACTGTACTCTCAAATGATACGAATGAGCTAATTCCTACCCGTACCGTCACAGGGTGGCGAGTTTGCATCGACTAACGCAAACTCAACGATGCTACTCGTAAGGATCACTTCCCGCTTCCATTCATCGACCAGATGTTGGAGCGTCTGTCAGGGAAGTTGTATTACTGTTTCTTGGATGGGTTCTCTGGGTACTTCCAAATTCCTGTTGCTCCTGAGGATCAGGAGAAGACTACCTTTACCTGCCCCTTCGGCACATTCGCCTACCGGCGGATGCCTTTTGGGTTGTGTAATGCACCGACGACCTTCCAGAGATGCATGGTTGCAATTTTTCATGATATGATCGAGGATTCTATGGAGGTTTTCATGGATGACTTTTCGGTATTTGGGGATTCCTTCGATCATTGTTTGGAAAATTTAAAGAAGATGTTGAAGAGGTGCGAAGAAACGAATCTGGTCCTAAACTGGGAAAAGTGCCACTTCATGGTGAAAGAGGGCATAGTTCTAGGACATAAGATTTCGCGTGCTGGCATGGAGGTCGATCCAGCTAAAGTTGACATTATTTCACGACTTCCGCCTCCCATGTCACACCCCCAAAATCCACCATGCGGAGTACCACCGCTTGGAGGCGTGACGTGACCACGATCGAGCCATCAATCATATTGAACAACGTAATTAAGTAAATAAGACCAACCTCAATACGACTGGTGACCAAAGCTAGTTAACCATGTTTAGTTTAAACAGCGGAAGCATAAAACATAAGTTCATAACATAAGTCCATAGTTCATAAGTTTAAAGTCCAAAACGTAGGTTTAATAAGTTCATAAAGTTTATTCATTAAGTACGGGACATATCAGTTCGCATCCCACAACGACCACCTCCATGTGCAAGCTCCATAGCACCTAATGACCTGCAAAGCATGTAATAACGAGTCAACAACAAAGTTGAGTGAGTTCACGGTTGGTTGTCCATTTTAGAGTTGTTTCCAAAAACATAGTTTAAACTCATTCGGCTATCCAGCCGTGGGGGTTACCCCATAGTTCGAAAACGTTTATTTGTTAACCATCCCATGTCCACCTTCCCTGGCTATCCAGCCCGGCACTTTGGCCGTGGGGAGCTACCCCAGTATTTTAAACTACCAGACTCGTTTATCATATCGACTACTAACATAAATCAATTGTGCCCTAGCGTCGGTGTTCTATCACCACCGACGTGCCATAGTCCATTAGTACATGCCCGTCCGACTGGCATGGTGTGAGGTTTGTTAAACCTAATAGCGCTATTAACTAATGACCCGCTCGCCATAGCCTCGACGATTAAGTCGATACAAAAAGGGAGGGACTTCGTTGATAGAGTTCTAGTCCACTAAGTCTAATACGTCCCAATAGGACGAGGAATTTACATTCCTGAACACGTCACAAGGAGAAGGAATCCACATTCCTGAACACGTCCCAAAGGACGAGGAATCCCTATTCCTGTACCCATTCCCATTCCCACCAGGAATTTACCATGCTTTGTAGAAAAGTGTGAACTCACCTCGGTTTGCTCGGTTAGATTCTCAAATATAGCTAACAGTCAAGGTCGGTCAATCGCGTCCTAATAAGGTACGGATAACAATCAGTTTCTCATGCATAACACGTATCCTACGTACGGTTTATTTGCACATTACTTCTACCACATAACAGGTACACACTTTAACGATTTATGCCCATATATACTTCCCATCCATTCCCCACTCATAAGCAAACATACAATAATGCATATAACACATATAACATGTCAGATCATTCACAGATAGCATACTCGACATTTAGACGCGCAAATCACAACTTATGTCATTTCAGCAGTAATATTCAAAACCGGCTATTTTCGGACATTTTAATAAAATAGTTAAACTATTCCAAAAATTTCCCAATTTTTACAGGATGTCTTAAACGTTCCATATTTTATTGTGTAAAAATATCGGGGTCCGGTTCATTACCAATATTTTATAAAAATTCATATTCCGGACTGAACTCAGATTTATGTATTTCTGACCACAGTCCACGGAACAGTTTATTAAAAATTCATCGAGTGTCCGATTTACGAAATTCCAGTGGGGTAATTACAAATGCATCGGTTTTCATCTACTGTACAAATTTCATGGTCCGATTCATAACAAAACTCAGGTTATGACTGAAAGTATGACACCCATTTACTGCTGTCAAAATTCAGCTTAAGTTGCTGTTACAAATTAACACTTTAAAAATAGTAAACGGAGTCCAAAAATTACGATTCCGGTGCCATTAGAACCGTATTTCATAATAACATATTTTAGATTCAAAATATCGGTTTTTTGTTGAGTTTAAGACCTTTTTACAGCCTGTTAAAGGCGGCTGAAAATACACATCAGCAAGCTGTTTTCAGTCTAAAGGCTACTAAAACGCACACATATGATTACCAGTCATTCTAATAATGATTTACAACAGGTTATAAGTTATTTACAGCAGACTAATACTCATATATTTCAGATTCATCTTGTACTACCATGTTTCATCATTATTTATTCTTTAATCAACAAGTTCATCACTCTAGCAAGACTTTTTAGTTTTGATTTTATATGTTCATAATTTTTAACCGACAAATCTCTTATTAACCACTTTAGAATAGATCAAGAGGATGTTTAGAGTCACTTACTACTAGCTCGAGGCTAGGGAAGATCAAAGGCGTAAAAGTGGTGGATAAAAGAAACGTAGTGAGGTCCTTGAGATTCCGAGTGCACCGAGCTTCCTTATGTGATCCCTTGCACCTTTGTATGTAAGAAAATGGCTTGTAGGAGGCTTGAAGGTGGTGGTATTGTGGATGGTTGTGGCTGCTGATTTCAAAGAAAGAGAGGAGAGGGAGAGTGCAATGTTAAGTGTTGGTGAATGAGAAGTTCTTGTCTTAGGGTCTTATTTATAAACCACTAAATGTGTTTAACCACTAGATAATGTGTCATCTAGATATAAGACCAAGAGATTAAAAAAATATAAAGGGTGAAAGTATGTCCCCCATGTGGGGAAATTCGGTCAAGGGGGGGTTAAGGGGTATAGTTTGGTTTGAACTAATAGTTAGAGTTTAGTTAGTTAATTTAGGAGTTTAATCTAACTACTAGTGTGTTGTGTTTTGTAGCGAGTGTTAGGGTGTTCGGGGACCCTAACTAGCTCAGAAAAAGAAAAACAATGTCATTGACAATATTTTTGTGTTCCGGGTAAAGTCCGGTTGTTCGGTTCGATACTGTTCCGTTAAAGTGCCTAATTAATTCGTAACGTGTCCTATGTATATATTTTTGTAACGTTTTTAATTTCTAACACTTAGGAAATCATAACGGACTATTTAATGACTTTTCTGTACATTACTAGTGTGTTAACAGGCGCATATAAATATAACACAGATATCAGAAAGCAGTTACGTAATTCCACACAGTCGTCAAGCACATTAATTATTATTAATAAATTGTACGGAATACAAACAAATTTGAGGGTTGTCACATTCTCCCCCTGTTAAGAGAATTTCGTCCCGAAATTTAGCGCGTGGTTACTGAGGAAGCTAGTTAAGTTGCGTTGTTTTCCTGATTTTCCTGGGGTGTCACATCATCCCCCCGTTGATTTGGAATTTCGTCCCGAAATTCTGCAGTAGCTTCAGACTCAGTAGTAGTTGCGTTTTTCTTAAACAGTTGGGGATACTTGAGTTTCATTTGGTCTTCGCGTTCCCAGGTATACTCTGGGCCACGACGAGCATTCCAACGAACTCGGACCAGAGGTATCCTGGTATGCTTGAGGATCTTAACATCTTGATCCGTAATCTCTACTGGTTCCTCGACGAATCGCAGCTGGTCGTCGATAGTGAGTTCCTTGAGAGGAACTATGAGGGTATCATCTGACAGACACTTTTTCAGATTTGACACGTGGAATACGTTGTGAACTCTGCTGAATTTTTCGGGTAGCTTCAACCTGTAGGCTACCTTGCCAATTTTCTCAATGACTTCGAATGGTCCGACATAACGCGGATTGAGTTTGCCTCGTTTGCCAAAGCGGACTACACCTTTCCAAGGTGAGACTTTGAGTAGACTCGATCCCCAACCTGGAGCTCGAGTGGTTTTCTTCCCTTATCGGCATAGCTTTTCTGACTGTCACGAGCTTCCGCCATTCGCTGTCGTATCTGAGCAATTCTCTCGGTGGTGTCTACCACATGTTCTGGGCCAGTGATTTGGCTGTCACCAACTTCTGCCCAACAGAGAGGTGATCGGCATTTGCGTCCGTATAATGCCTCAAACGGAGCGGCTTGGATGCTGGTGTGGTAGCTGTTGTTGTACGAAAACTCCACTAGCGGGAGGTGCCTTTCCCAGCCATTACCAAAATCGATTACACATGCCCTAAGCATGTCTTCAAGGGTTTGGATGGTGCGTTCAGATTGCCCATCCGTCTGCGGGTGATAAGCGATGCTCATATCTAAACGTGAGCCAAAGGACTTGTGCATTGCTTGCCACAGTTCAGAAGTAAAACGTGCGTCACGATCAGATATAATAGAGATTGGCACTCCGTGCCTTGATACCACTTCCTTTAGGTAAATGTCTGCAAGAGTAGAAAACTTATCCGTTTCTTTGATAGCCAGAAAATGTGCAGACTTGGTTAGTCGATCTACGATCACCCAAATGGTATCGTTTCCGCGTTGAGATCTGGGCAGGCCAGTAACGAAATCCATGGAAATTTGCTCCCATTTCCATTTCGGGATCTCCGGTTGTTGAAGTAGGCCTGATGGTTTCTGATATTCAGACTTGACTCTCGCACAAGTCAAGCACTTGCTGACGTAGGTTGCTATGTGGGCTTTCATGCCAGGCCACCAGTATGTGGTCTTTAAGTCGTGGTACATCTTATCCGAACCAGGATGTACTGAATAACGAGACTTATGTGCTTCATCCATCACAAGCTCGCGTAAGTTGCCATAGAGTGGAACCCAAATACGCCCTGTTACATAGTAGGCGCCATCTTCCTTTTGTTCTAGCCGTTGCCTCGATCCTCGTAGGGACTCAGCCCTGATGTTCTCTGCTTTCAATGCTTCAACCTGAGCATCTCAAATCTGAGCGGGGAGGTTGGATTGGATGGTAAGCTGTAACGCACGTACACACTTAGGTATAGTACCCTTTCGGCTGAGGGCGTCGGCCACAACAATGGCTTTGCCCGGATGATAGTTGATTGCGCATTCATAATCGTTCAAGAGCTCAACCCATCGGCGTTGACGCATGTTTAACTCCTTTTGCTTGAAGATATGCTCGAGACTCCTGTGATCGGTGTAAATGGTGCACTTGGTACCGTACATGTAATGTCTCCATATCTTAAGCGCGAATACAACTGCTCCCAGCTCCAGATCGTGAGTAGTGTAGTTTCTTTCGTGAACTTTAAGTTGGCGCGATGCGTAGGCAATGACCTTGTCACGTTGCATCAATACGCAACCCAGTCCTTGGATGGAAGCATCGCAGTAAACCACAAAATCATTTGTGCCCTCAGGCAATGAGAGGATAGGCGCGCTACAAAGTCTATCCTTTAGGTGTTGAAATGCGGACTCCTGTGCATCACCCCAACGATAGATGACACCCTTCTGAGTCAGTGAAGTGAGAGGTTGCGCAATCTTGGAGAAATCCTTGATAAACCTTCTGTAATATTCTGCCAAACCCAAGAATTGGCGGATTTCTGTTGGTGTGCGGGGTGCAGGCCAGTTCTTGATCGATTCAACCTTAGATGGATCCACATGAATTCCATCCTTGTTTACCACATGGCCTAGAAAGTGGACTTCGCGGAGCCAGAAATCACATTTCGAAAACTTGGCATACAACTGCTCTTTTCGAAGAAGTTCCAGCATAAGTTGTAGATGCTGCTCGTGTTCCTCCTGACTCTTGGAATAGATCAGGATATCGTCGATGAACACAATAACGAACTTATCCAGGTAAGGCTTGCACACTCGGTTCATGAGATCCATAAAGACCGCTAGTGCATTCGTCAGCCCGAATGGCATAACCAGAAACTCGTAATGGCCGTAACGAGTTCTGAATGCTGTTTTGGAGACGTCCTCATCTCGGACTCTCAGCTGATGGTATCCCGATCTCAAATCAATCTTGGAGTAATAGCTTGACCCTTGCAACTGGTCGAACAAGTCGTCAATACGTGGAAGAGGATAACGATTCTTCACAGTCACCTTGTTAAGCTCGCGATAGTCAATACACATTCTGAAAGTACCATCTTTCTTCTTCACGAACAAGACTGGAGCTCCCCAGGGCGAAGAGCTAGGACGTATGAAACCTTTTTCCAAGAGTTCTTGTAGTTGCGAAGACAGTTCTTCGAGTTCTGATGGAGCTAGACGATATGGTGCTCGAGCTACTGGCGCTGCTCTAGGAGCTAGCTCGATTTGAAACTCAACTTGGCGATGAGGCGGAAGACCAGGTAATTCCTCAGGAAATACCTCGGGAAAATCGCGCACAATAGGGATGTCTTCAATTCTCTTCTCTTCCGTTGATGTGTCAGTAACGAGTGCTAGAATGGCAGTGTGGCCCTTTCGCAAACACTTCTGGGCCTTAAGGAAAGAGATGATGCCTTCGACAGCACCACTCTTGTCGCCATGAATCATGAGAGGTTCTTCACCAGAACGAGGAATGCGGATGATTTTCTCCTTGCAAACAATCTCCGCTTGATGATGAGATAGCCAATCCATCCCAATAACAACGCCGAAAATACCAAGAACGATAGGGATAAGATCGATAGAGAAAGTCTGACCAGCTAAGACGAGGTTACAACCTTTAACTATGTGTGTGGCTTCAAGACTTTTACCATTTACTAGCTCTATCGTGTGTTTGGTGTTCAATAGTGTTGGAGTGCGCTTAAGCATTCGGCTAACTTTTAAGGATACATAACTAGTATCGGCACCCGAATCGAATAAAACAGTAACAAAGAAGTCATCCAGAAGAAACTTACCCATTACCGCGTTGGGATCGTTCTTTGCATCACTCTGAAGGTTTCAAGGAGTGATTACCAAGGATCGAGAGTCGAGCCTTCCAAACTCTCTATGCTAGAGGGTGTTCATTTCAGTGTCTTTGCATGGTGGAGCGAGAATGAAATGTCACTGTGGTAAGAGAATGACGGTTTGGTCTAAGCAAATGGTAGAAATTAGACATAACATAAACCAATAATCATGTGTCGGTACAAAGGCTAGTATAAAGATTCCGCGTTTTTAAGAAGACTATCATGGAATAGTACGATTTCTTGTAGTGTAAGGCGGGTCAGGTAAGCGTATAGATTATCGTGTTCGCCTGTAGGTTGAGTAATCCATATTTCTGTCCTTGAGCGTCCTGAAGATTATCCCATCAGTAAGGGCATCCATTCGCTAGGTTGGGTTTTCGAAGGAGTAAATCAAGTAGAAGAAGCAGTAACCACCCAATAAGGTGATGGGGGTAATCTTGTGATCGGTGGAAATAGTGGTGTGGTTGTTGGCGTTTCGTTAAATCAGTTGCCAATCGAAGAAACTGGGAATTAATGAGGTTCATGCGAAGAATCGAGCGAAAACAGGGGTCCACCAATAACAGAAGAATTCGACCAAGTAATATGTCGCTTAGAAGCAGTTCTAGTAGTGAGGTGTGGCGGCATGACACAAAAAGGGAAGTTCGTTGCATTACGATCACGGAAGTATATTACTTGTCTAAAATAGAGTTTGGTTGGTAGGGTTGCGAGTTGCAAAACGACGAACGCGCGTAACAGTGGCTGCTTCGTTTCTGGTAAGGACGACCAGTGGAGATGATGAGGTCCGTCAACGGGGATGCGTGGGTATAGTTCTTCAAAACCCGAGTTCGTTTGAGCCAGGTTGGGTCTTCGTGAATGTTGACGTACAAGCCGAATGTACGGAGGGTCAGATGGTGACGTCATGTCGAGTTAAGCGTGTAAATAGATAGAATGCATAAACAGTTGTCGTAGAGGGGTGACGAGAAATTAGAAAAGAATTTGACCACCACTTGTCAAATTTCAAGTAAACAATTGCATATCATAAAGATTGCATTAGGGCTAATAGACAACATGCTACTACCCTAAATAAACACACCATAAACACCACACCGGACAAAAGTAATCTAGTAAGTAAGAAATATAAACTTAAATCATACCACCTAGGGTGTTGAGTCTTGCACGTGGAGCGAAGCGTTGTTGTGGATCGTTGAGCACTATACAGGTTATAGTCTGGTTTTAACAAAAACTTTTTCCCTTATTAAAACCAAGTTCACTATAATCCTGGCTCTGATACCAATCTGTCACACCCCCAAAATCCACCATGCGGAGTACCACCGCTTGGAGGCGTGATGTGACCACGATCGAGCCATCAATCATATTGAACATCGTAATTAAGTAAATAAGACCAACCTCAATACGACTGGTGACCAAAGCTAGTTAACCATGTTTAGTTTAAACAGCGGAAGCATAAAACATAAGTTCATAACATAAGTCCATAGTTCATAAGTTTAAAGTCCAAAACGTAGGTTTAATAAGTTCATAAAGTTTATTCATTAAGTACGGGACATATTAGTTCGCATCCCACAACGACCACCTCCATGTGCAAGCTCCATAGCACCTAATGACCTGCAAAGCATGTAATAACGAGTCAACAACAAAGTTGAGTGAGTTCATGGTTGGTTGTCCATTTTAGAGTTGTTTCCAAAAACATAGTTTAAACTCATTCGGCTATCCAGCCGTGGGGGTTACCCCATAGTTCGAAAACGTTTATTTGTTAACCATCCCATGTCCACCTTCCCTGGCTATCCAGCCCGACACTTTGGCCGTGGGGAGCTACCCCAGTATTTTAAACTACCAGACTCGTTTATCATATCGACTACTAACATAAATCAATTGTGCCCTAGCGTCGGTGTTCTATCACCACCGACGTGCCATAGTCCATTAGTACACGCCCGTCCGACTGGCACGGTGTGAGGTTTGTTAAACCTAATAGCGCTATTAACTAATGACCCGCTCGCCATAGCCTCGGCGATTAAGTCGATACAAAAAGGGAGGGACTTCGTTGATAGAGTTCTAGTCCAGTAAGTCTAATACGTCCCAATAGGACGAGGAATTTACATTCCTGAACACGTCACAAGGACGAGGAATCCACATTCCTGAACACGTCCCAAAGGACGAGGAATCCCTATTCCTGTACCCATTCCCATTCCCACCAGGAATTTACCATGCTTTGTAGAAAAGTGTGAACTCACCTCGGTTTGCTCGGTTAGATTCTCAAATATAGCTAACAGTCAAGGTCGGTCAATCGCGTCCTAATAAGGTACGGATAACAATCAGTTTCTCATGCATAACACGTATCCTACGTACGGTTTATTTGCACATTACTTCTACCACATAACAGGTACACACTTTAATGATTTATGTCCATATATACTTCCCATCCATTCCCCACTCATAAGCAAACATACAATAATGCATATAACACATATAACATGTTAGATCATTCACAGATAGCATACTCGACATTTAGACGCGCAAATCACAACTTATGTCATTTCAGCATTAATATTCAAAACCGGCTGTTTTCGGACATTTTAATAAAATAGTTAAACTATTCCAAAAATTCCCAAATTTTTACAGGATGTCTTAAACGTTCCATATTTTATTTTGTAAAAATATCGGGGTCCGTTTCGTTACCAATATTTTATAAATATTCATATTCCGGACTGAACTCAGATTTATGTATTTCTGACCACAGTCCACGGAACAGTTTATTAAAAATTCATCGAGTGTCCGATTTACGAAATTCCAGTGGGGTAATTACAAATGCATCGGTTTTCATCTACTGTACAATTTTCATGGTCCGATTCATCACAAAACTCAGGTTATGACTGAAAGTATGACACCCATTTATTGCTGTCAAAATTCAGCTTAAGTTGCTGTTACAAATTAACACTTTAAAAATAGTAAACGGAGTCCAAAAATTACGATTCCGGTTCCATTAGAACCGTATTTCATAATAACATATTTTCGATTCAAAATATCGGTTTTTCGTTGAGTTTAAGACCTTTTTACAGCCTGTTAAAGGCGGCTGAAAATACACATCAGCATGCTGTTTTCAGTCTAAAAGCTACTAAAACGCACACATATGATTACCATTCATTCTAATAATGATTTACAACAGGTTATAAGTTATTTACAGCAGACTAATACTCATATATTTCAGATTCATCTTGTACTACCATGTTTCATCATTATTTATTCTTTAATCAACAAGTTCATCACTCTAGCAAGACATTTTAGTTTTGATTTTATATGTTCATAATTTTTAACCGACAAATCTCTTATTAACCACTTTAGAATAGATCAAGAAGATGTTTAGAGTCACTTACTACTAGCTCGAGGCTAGGGAAGATCAAAGGCGTAAAAGTGGTGGATAAAAGAAACGTAGTGAGGTCCTTGAGATTCCGAGTGCACCGAGCTTCCTTATGTGATCCCTTGCACCTTTGTATGTAAGAAAATGGCTTGTAGGAGGCTTGAAGGTGGTGGTATGGTGGATGGTTGTGGCTGCCGATTTCAAAGAAAGAGAGGAGAGGGAGAGTGCAATGTTAAGTGTTGGTGAATGAGAAGTTCTTGTCTTAGGGTCTTATTTATAAACCACTAAATGTGTTTAACCACTAGATAATGTGTCATCTAGATATAAGACCAAGAGATTAAAAAAATATAAAGGGTGAAAGTATGTCCCCCATGTGGGGAAATTCGGTCAAGGGGGGGTTAAGGGGTATAGTTTGGTTTGAACTAATAGTTAGAGTTTAGTTAGTTAATTTAGGAGTTTAATCTAACTACTAGTGTGTTGTGTTTTGTAGCGAGTGTTAGGGTGTTCGGGGACCCTAACTAGCTCAGAAAAAGAAAAACAATGTCATTGACAATATTTTTGTGTTCCGGGTAAAGTCCGGTTGTTCGGTTCGATACTGTTCCGTTAAAGTGCCTAATTAATTCGTAACGTGTCCTATGTATATATTTTTGTAACGTTTTTAATTTCTAACACTTAGGAAATCATAACGGACTATTTAATGACTTTTCTGTACATTACTAGTGTGTTAACAGGCGTATATAAATATAACACAGATATCAGAAAGCAGTTACGTAATTCCACACAGTCGTCAAGCACATTAATTATTATTAATAAATTGTACGGAATACAAACAAATTTGAGGGTTGTCACATTCTCCCCCTGTTAAGAGAATTTCATCCCAAAATTTAGCGCGTGGTTACTGTGGAAGCTAGTTAAGTTGCGTTGTTTTCCTGATTTTCCTGGGGTGTCACATCATCCCCCTGTTGATTTGGAATTTCTTCCCGAAATTCTGCAGTAGCTTCAGCCTCAGTAGTAGTTGCGTTTTTCTTAAACCGCGTCTCATCGGATGGATATTATTGCTTCAGGAGTTTGATATTGAAATTCAAGATAAAAAGGGTGCGTTGAATGTAGCGGCTGATCATCTCTCTCGGTTGGAGCATGAAGACATCAAGGACACGCGTTGGGATTCAATCAATGACAATTTCCCACACGAGTCGTTGATGAGCGTCGAGGTATGCGATGAGTCACCTTGGTTCGCCGACTTTGCGAACTATCTTGCTTGCGGGATTCTGATTAAAGGGTTGACTCACCAACAAAAGAGGAAATTCTTTTCGGATGTCAAGCACTACATTTGGGACGACCCTTTCTTATTTAGGGTTGGCGCTGATCAGGTGATCAGAAGATGCGTTTCAGGAAAGGAGGCGACCGATATTCTGCGCCACTGTCACGAGGGACCTACCGGAGGCCACCATGGAGCCAATTTCACCGCCAAGAAGGTGCTTGACTCCGGGTTTTATTGGCCGACTATATTTCGTGATGCGCAGAGTTGGGTTAGAGCGTGCGATGCCTGCCAGAGGGCAGCAAATATATCGGCACGTGATGAAATGCCTCAGAACTGGATTCAAGTTTGTGAAGTCTTCGACATTTGGGGGATAGACTTCATGGGACCATTTCCCCCCTCACGAGGAAATAAGTACATCCTGGTCGTGGTTGATTATGTATCAAAGTGGGCAGAGGCACAGGCCTTACCCACCAATGATGCCAGGGTGGTCGTGAGATTTTTGAAGAGTTTGTTTGCCCGGTTTGGTGCACCGAAGGCGCTTATCAGTGACAGAGGGACTCACTTCTGCAATACCCAGCTTGAGAAAGCTTTGTCCCGCTATGGTGTGCATCACCGTTTATCCACGCCCTATCATCCACAAACGAGCGGGCAGGTGGAGGTCACAAACCGGGGGCTAAAACGAATCCTTGAGCGGTCGGTAGGTGCAAACCGCAAGGATTGGTCAGACAAACTAGACGAGGCGTTGTGGGCTTTCCGTACGGCTTACAAGACCCCTATTGGGACTACTCCCTTTAGGCTTGTTTACGGAAAAGCGTGTCATTTACCGGTGGAGTTGGAGCATAAGGCGATGTGGGCTATAAAAACTGCAAATCTGGACCTAAAAACCGGAGGTGAAGCCCGGTTCCTTCAGATTCATGAATTGGAAGAGCTACGACAACATGCTTATGAAAGCTCCGTGTTATACAAAGAGCGCACCAAGAGGTTGCACGACAAACGCTTGAAGGCCCAGGAAAACTACATTCATGTTGGACAGGACCATACACGGTAAAAGAGGTATTTCTATATGGGTCTGTTGCAATAGAGAACGCGGACGGCGTTATTTTTAAGGTAAATGGTCATCGTTTGAAGCTTTACGTTGCCGGGCCGATCGAGTCGGCGGTGAAGGTTATTGAACTCCACGCCCCGCACACATCATAAGTGTGGGGAGGAGAGTCTATGATACTGACTCGAGGACTAAAAATGTAGCAAGAGCGTCTTTGGCGCTTTAGGGGTAAAAATGTCCATTTTCATGTTTTTGTCGTTTTTACGTAATTTAGGTGTGTTTTGTAGTTTTCGTAATTTTGTACAGTTTTTAGACGTGCCGAGCGTAGGGTCTATGGTGAAATAATGTTAGAACAGTTTGCGGATGGTAAAAATGGCGAAAAACAGCCAAAACAGGTGCTGAAACTGTTTTCTGCAGAAAAACTGATCTGCAGATGTCGCACGGCCGTGCCTCAAGTCGCACGAGCGTGCGATTGCGGGCAGGCAAGGATTTCGAGTCGCACCCCCAGTGCAGTTCCGAGATCATCGTGCCAGGGTTGAAAATTGTCAGCGACGCACGACCGTGCGACATGTCGCACGCCCATGCGAGAGGCCAGGGGCATTTTTGTCATCATGCTATATAAATACCCTTATCTGCAGCCCCCATTCACAATTCGCGAACCCTAGTAGCACCAGCCGTTCCAGACCGAGTTTTGCCTAGGGGTGGCATATCGTGTATACCCGTACACGATAAGACATGACACGATAAGACACGATACACGAGATCACATACACGAACACGACACGATAACTTATCGTGTCCTTTTTTCAAACACGAACACGACACGATATACACGAAAATTACCTGTTAATACCTGTTAACACTACTGTTCGACTGTTATACATGAAAATTACCTGTTAATACCTGTTAACACGAACAAAAACTCGAACACGACATGCTATCTGAGAGTTACAGAGGGAGTTTAGGGTTTTATTTTTTTTTTAATTGAATGAGGAATGAAAATATAAAGGAATTAAGGAACCCACATGCATATGGCTTATGAGTTTTATTTAATTTAATTTCTTATCGTGTACTAACGGGTATTAACAGGTAAACAGGTATTTAACCTGATTATACACGAAAATTAACAGGTAATATCGTGTCTACCTGTTTGGTACACGATACCTGTTAACTTCGTCTAGGTTCGTGTCGTGTATTCGTGTAAAATTGCCAGCCCTAGTTTTGCCCCAAATCGCACTATTTTTTCGCACGGTTTCTCAGATCCTTTCGCACGGTATGTTTTTACTCATCGATTTTCTGTTTCATCCTTGTTCTAGGGTAGATTTGTTCGATTTCTTCAAGGCTTTTTAGGGTTCTCTTCATAAACACAATTGAAGCCCTAAACCTTGTAAGATTGTTGCATTTAGTGAACAACCGGTTGATTTTCTAACCCCCGTTGGCCCAAAACTTGTTGATTTTTGAAAAAAATCTGGCTATTCAGAATCCGGGCTTAAAATCTGCAGAAAATTCGAGTCGCACGGTCGTTCCCTTTTGGCACGGTCCGTGCGATTGCGGCTGTTCACGAGGATTTATTATGGCCTCGGAGATGCACGGGGGTGCCATCGATTGCACGCCGTGCAAATCCTACTATCGCCGACCACCACTGCTGATTCACGGTGACGCACGACCGTGCAGCTGGTCGCACGCCCGTGCCAATCGCCCAGATCAGCGAGACAGTAGCTTCATAACTGTGTACTAGGCTGTTCCGAATGATAATTTTTCTGTTTCTCCTGTTCTTACTGTCATCCCTCATTGCAGATGAACCATCCCTTCCTACAATTCAACGAAGACGACGAGCGAGAAAGTCTTTGTATCCCGAAACTTCACTCATTGTGGCAAAGGCGGGGCCAGTTTGGAATCCCTAGAAGGTTGGATTGGGATCTTATGACTGAATTAAATCAACGTGACCGTCTCGAAAGCATGTTAACAATTCCGCTTTCGCATTTGGTCGCCATCGACCGCCCGATCTATCGAGAGCTTACGCTAGAATTCTTCGCTACCTATTCGTACGAAAAGCCAAAAGCGCATAAAGTTCCAAACATCCGCTACAAGAATAGGATAACTTTCAGATTAGGCGGACATTGGCATAATTGGACAGTGGGAAGGTTGGGTCGAAGACTAGGAATCTACACCAACGAAGATATGGATTCCGAGTTCTTTACAGATTAGTTCACCTTCCCCAGCGAAGAAGCGCGGGGCGAGTTTTGGGCACAAATTGCAGTTGGCGACCCATATGATCCTCGGATGTCCAAGGCTTCAAGGTTATGAGACCCTTTGCATAGATTCATGCATCACATCTTCAGCCATACCATAGTTGGGCGCATGGAAAGTTTGGGAAACTGTCCAGCACCGGATCTTATATTTCTGTATGCGCTAGTGGAGGGGGTACACATCAACCTCGCCGCGTGGATGGCGGAGTACTTTATGCATAGTTCGGGGAGAACCAACAGCAGTTAAATACATGGTGGTCAGTATGTGACCGAGATCGCTTACAACTTGGGTATAATGACTGATGAGGTGGTTCAGGGTCTTACTCTGGTAACCGAGGGTATGTATGTTGACATTCGTTCGTTGAAAGCCATGGGTCTTATTGTAGAGACAGATCTTGGGGATAGGTTAAAGGGGCTCAACAACGAGGTCTGGGACCCGTTGCCTCCGGCACAGGCGGAGGATGAGGATGAGGAAATGGGAGACGAGGAG
Organism: Helianthus tuberosus; assembly: GCA_030545235.1. Taxonomy (NCBI): domain Eukaryota; kingdom Viridiplantae; phylum Streptophyta; class Magnoliopsida; order Asterales; family Asteraceae; genus Helianthus; species Helianthus tuberosus. The sequence goes on along the minus strand of JARYGA010003373.1, from coordinate 33,970 downwards.
CAGCATCAGGAGCCGCCACACACACCACCACATTGTGCCGTTTAGCTCCGTTACTATCCAGATTCTTAATCTAGTGCTTGTTTATGGTTTGATTCTCTAATCTTTCCATAATTTTGTTAATGTTTCAAGCATTTAGATTGATGTTTTATGTATTATTGTAAGCCTTTGGGTAAAAACACTAGAATCCCTTGCTTAATTATAACCATTAGTATGTTAATTATGTTTGTAATGACACTTGGACGCATTTTCTATGTTAATCTTTGATGATTAGTTTGCAACCTTGTTTATTGATGTTGATTTCTTGATTATAAGTAATTATCTTGGATGATTAGTATATGGTTAGTTGAGATATTTGAAAGAAGATGCTTAATTAATCATGTATTAGTAGACTTTAAACTTGGTTAACTAGTTTAGCTTGGTTAAAATGTGTGCACCATGATTTTAGAAATGGTTAGTGGGTTAATAATTATTGTTAATCAAGAAGGCTTTCCCTCACGGAAGGACCTTAACGGGTTAAATGGTGTTGTTATGAATTCTTGTCATAAATTGTTAGCTTAGTTAGTAGTTTCGGCCAAAATTGCTATCTTGGTGAATTTGTGTTCAAGATTTGTAAAATGAACTCAGTTGTGATTTAATCTAGTTTATGCTTGTCTCGGTGGTTGCATTGTGTTTATCGGTGTTACTTTCCTTGATTAAGTGAGGTTAGAAAACTCTTTATGGATGACTAACTTATCTTTAGGGGATTTTCATAGACATTTATCAATTGCACGTTAAAGAACAATCTTAGGTGGTTAAAGTGTGTTTATCGTTTTAGCTTTCCGAATGATTGTCATGTTAGGATTCCCGAAAGGGATACTAATTGTCTTGAAAATGGAGAATTGACCAAATGTTTCTAGTGGCAAAACCGACTTAGTTTACATGCTTTGGTTGTGTATAAAGCAAGGCTATATATCTATTTTCTTATTTGGAGTGTACTATGTTTTTATTTATATTTGTTTATGCTTATTGTAGTTTTTAGAAAACCAAACAATTTATCTTTCTTCCAGTAATTTAATGACAAAGGTTTTGTATTATTCCTCCGCCCACTTCCTTGGATCGATACTTGGTTCTTACCGATACTTTACTACATATATGACGAGGTACACTTGCCTCTTTCGTGTGTGTTTTGATGTTGAAGTATAAATCACTTTTATAAATTTAAAACCGAATCGTGTGTAAATTCATTATAAAAATTTGTATATACGCGCACACGTCAGATGACATGGAAAGTATATGAAGTAATGAATGTAGAGAATGCTTAATGTAGATGACGGACGAAGGAAATACAAACGATAACAAATGACACTGTAGGAAGGAATAAAAGCAATGATTACGGAAGAGGATGGTATGGTCCTAGAATGTAATAAAAGGTAGGAATGATAATTACGATTAAGCTTAGAAAGTATTGAACATGAAAGGATGATAGAATCTCGAGTGTGGTATGGTCCTAAGGATGAAAATTTTGTCAGATAAAAAGTAAATGTTAGTAGAATGAATAATGAGCTAAGACCTAGATGGATGATTTAAGCACCGACGAGGATAGAGATTTTTGTAAGAAATGGTAAGATGATAACAAGTATGATTGAATTTGAACGTTTAAAAGATATGAACGAATTTCAAGAATGGAGGAGGTGGCTCAACATGTAAACGTAATTACGTGATGGACTTACTAGTAGAGGATTTAAAAGAAATGGGATGGCAAGAACAACGTTTACATAAGTAAGTCTAAAATCAACAAGGAAGTACAAATGTGCGAATTAGTCCATACTGTAGGAATGGATTAACAAGCAACTAATAGTAATAGAGTTAATAAATGTTTGAGGCAAGTATATGTATATGTATATATACACGCACACATACACATACATTAGTAGTCAAAGTTTTTACGTCACAAGAGGAGGTGACTAGGAAGAATGATGATATTAATAATAGAGGAATTAAGTAGTAGGTTCATGATGAGCATTATTGTGTCTAACGGCATAGTGAAGGAACAAGTATGGTTAGTAACTTGGAAGGCAGAAGTAAATGACTTATAATGCGAGTAAGTGAATTATAATCTTCATATCAGTACAGGAAAATTATGGCGGCTCTAAATTCTTGTTTATTATAAAGTACGGTTATTAGATGTCCTGAAATGTCATGATGGAAAGATGGTAAGAGTCGACCCGCATATCGGAAAAAAAATGGGTAGTAGAAAGGAAGGAAAAGTGAGGAACTGTTAAGAAAGCGGGGTACTCACTTAGTATGCCAAATTTAGAATAATTAGAAAGAACTGTATGGAAGATGTGAAAGGTTAACGTTGAAGGAAGTTAGAATGAAAATATAAGTATGCTTAACTATTAAAGGTGGAATGTTACATAAAGAGGGGTTGAGTGGAATGTAAAATATGATGAACATTTGAAAGGATATTTGAATGAGTCTTGCCCTCAGTCGGGTTCCCTATCGTATGTGAGCATTTATTAGAAGGTAAACCTCTAAGGAAATGTTCCAGAGTTAAAGTTTTTATACGCATGATTCTTGGTTCGTATTATAAAATAACCCAACATGGTAGAGTGTAATCTCAATTATCGAATGAATGGCTGTACCAAGTTTTATCTAACTCATACGCGGAATGGAATGGAATGGCATATGTAATAAGCTTATAATCTCGTATGTAGCGGAACCTAAGTAAATATATAGCTAAGAATTAACCCTTTGTGGTACAATGTTAAGTAATTGTCTTAGTATTACAATTGCTAGAAGGAATAACGTATGTATGACAGCTATGGAATGTGATGACAAGTATAGCTGAGTATGACACCTCGAGTGTAATATGAGTTACTCAAATGTAAGTATTGATTATCGATCATATTGATAGCATGATTAAAGATTTATATTGGCCCTTGTAACAAAGGGATAGACGGTAAAGAGATTAGAGCAAGATAGTATGTACACGATTTGTATAAACGTATACATTAAATTGTGGTTAACCATGCTGATATGATAGATCATGAATGAAAGAAATATTGGTCTCGGGTAAAGATTATACGTAGGTATTGCAAGAAAAGTATGAAAAGAACTATCAAGCAAGTGACATGAAAGAAATTTCGCTTGATATTGGCCCTGGAAGGATGAGGTGTATATAGAAGCTAAATAGTTAAAAACTATTGAATGATGTTTGGTTTGTGATTTTATATGAATGAATAGGAATGAACAAGTATGAATATTATGATAATTATTTCCCCTAAGTAGATGTCAGAGGTATGCACGAATGAATAATCTGACAGATAAGTTTTAAGAAATCAGCTTGAACAATTGAACGATGATCATGAAATAATGTAATAGGATCATATTGAATTACCAAGTGCATTGGACAAGTGTAAAGTGCTAGTGACCAATTCATCATGACGGGTGATCGGATGAAAACTTGTTGTTAGAGTTCGAGGTATGTACTTACGAAAGGACACAAGTAGACTTATTAGAAAGTATACTAGCTCGAGTCAGAACGGTAGCATGTCGGATAGAATTACCATCAACACTAGATGGAATTCACAACACCTCCCATGTGTCGCAATTACGAAAATGCCTCGCGGATGAAACGGCATTTGTGCCCTTGGATGACATCGAACTGGATGAAAGATTGAAATATAATAAAAGGCCCGTGACAATAAAAGATTACAAAGTGAAACAACTTTGCAACAAAGCCATTAGATAAGTTTTGGTCCAATGGCGGCATCGAAAGAATTGGACCTCACATGGGAAACGGGAGATGATATTCAGGAATACTACCCGTCATTATTCGATACGTATTAAGGTTTCGGGGACGAAACCTTCTTTAAGGGGGGTAGACTTGTAACACCCTAAATTTCATATGTTATAAAATAATAATATGTTCGTGATGCTTAAATAATAGAAACGGCAAATATAGAATTGTACCGTAAGAAAATGATGGTAAGTTTAAAATGTATATTTATAACCTAAGTTAACCAAAGGAAAGATGACCAAGTTAGAATGTGAAGTAGGAATGTGACATGTTTTAAAAAGAGAAGGGGCTGAAAATGAAAATATGAAATAAGAATTTCATAAAAAAAAACTCGGTCAGTGTGTGGGGATGTGGGCGTACGATCAAGAGAGAGAGAGAGAGCAGTGGATGAACCAAAACCCTAACAACATAAATCCATCAAATTGAAAGGGGAATTGAAGGCTAATTGAATGCATGAACCAGGAATGTTGATTACCTAAGTGTTTCTAACATCAAGTAAGTCGAATTTGGTGTTTTAGTGATGTTCGATTTAATGGGTTTTGTGTAATCTGTGAATGTAGTGTAAAATTAAGCATGAATGTTAGTTGTTATGAATATGTAGATTGTTAAGATATGTTTTATTTTGTCTATAATGATGATTTGGGGAAGAACCCATTTTTATGTTGTAGAATGATTAAGATTAGTGGTGTTTATAAGCAAAAAATAATATGTTGTTGATGTTTGAAGAAATATGATGATGATAGCTTGATGAGTATTTGATGTAGAACTAAATCTATATAGTTAGAATGACAAATTATGAAGTTAGGGATTTGTTATGCTAATCAATGGATGAAATATGGAAGATGAGCTTAAGATATCGGTACATTATGCTTTGTAGATAGTACACACACCACATGTTCGATGAAATGCCTTAATTGGAATTTATTGTGATTTTACATGAATACTTGCTAAGTTAATGTAATATGATGATGGCAAAATGTATGCGCGTAATTAACATCACAATGTACATCAAAGAATGTCTAAGTAATGAAGTCGTAAGAAAGCTAAGTGGATGAAGTTGTGACATGTAGTAACAAAGAAAGATGAAGGAACAAGTCAATCCAAGGCGCTAGAAACGCAAAATCACGGTAAGTTCATATGAACTTAATTCTCCCTTCATGTAGATTTACGAACGTTAATTTTGGTAAATGAATCCTAGTGTAGCGTTGTATGATTGTTCATGGTAGAATTGTGATATGTTGAATATTGGAAAATGGATAGGAAATGCAATAGTAATGAATGTGTAATGACCCGCTTCAAGGGGGTCAAAATGTTTGGAAAGTATGATGTCGTAATGGTTTAAGTAAAGACTTGTTATGAATGGGTCTTACTAATGGAAGGTATGTTGGAATGCTATGTAGTCGAACCATATGAACGGGTCGTACTAATGGAATGTATGTTGTAACGCTATGTAGTCGAACCGTATGAATGGGTCGTACTAATAGAGTGTATGTTGGAATGTTATGTAGTCGAACCATATGAACGGGTCGTACTAATAGAATGTATGTTGGAAAGTTATGTAGTCGAACCGTGTGAAGGGTCGAATTAATGGAGGAAGTTAGAAAGTTAGATGGGTCTTGGATCAAGTCTTAGTGTTTGAACTTGGTTTGATCATAAAGACCCGTTAGATGGAAAAGTATGTAAGATTAAAAACAAAAGAATGATAATTGTTGAAATAAAAGAATGACCATGTTAGATTATTGTTTTGCATATTTAGTTGAGTTGTTAAGAATGTTGTAGGTAAATAGTCCTTTGGAGCAAATCTTGAACCGGAGGAACGAACACACATCGCGCCATTTAATTGCTTCCGCTCGTCAAAGTTCTTTAAAGGGTGATAGTGTCTTTTGGTTAATGGATGTTTTTTTTATTATGATGTAATGGTTACAACTTTTATGTCTTTTGGAACGTGTCGTAGAATTTAGTTTGAATGATGATTGTTAAAAGCAGGGAATCGCTTATGTTACGAACGGGTCATGCCCGATTTTTGTTAAAATTTGTATGTTATTATTTTTATATTCAAATGTCAAATAAGGGCGTTACACCATTTGAAAAATGTGAGGGAAGTGGGTTTATGAGTCAACAATATTAGATCTTTCTATAATACTATTGTCTTTGAATGTTTCCTACACTTCATACAAATTCGATCTCTTGTACAATAATCTTCCTCTATCATAAATATTAACCAACTAGGTGATAAACCTATGTACTATAACGAGTTAGGTACACATAATTGAGGCAATAAAAAACATATATAAGATATATGAGAAAGCTTAGTGTACAACAGGAATGAATTGTACGAAGTGTAGATGAGTTTGGCCCTTGGTTTGCAAGATTAATGGTTGAGATTAAGTGTCCCAAATTTAGAATTCACATAACAAAATCCAATATTGTTGACTCATAAACTCACTTCCTCCTTGATTTTCAAACGACTATAACTTTTTCATACGTTAATATTTTTTATAAAAATTACACCATAGTAACGAGAATTTATTCTCTTTAATTCGAGCATCCTATTGCTATAATTTTCTTAAAAAAATTACAGGATTTTGAATAGCCATTACGTGATTTTGAATACACAGCACATGACTACGTGATTACGTGATTTTGAATCATCATTACGTGGTTTCGTGATTTCATTATTGACGTGTCGGGGTGTGTACGAATTTTTAATGTATTTTAGTACCTTTTTACCCTTGAATCAAGCTTTAAATTTATAAAACACAATATAAAACTATCATTCCCTGCAACACACTAGAGCAAGTGCACCCATCGTTGGTGTAGTATAGTGATGGTAAGATACCGAGGTCGTCCAAGGACACAAGAGCTTTTAATACCTGAATATGGTCGACGTCTAATCTAACCAAATATAGAGAAAATTTTTGTTTTTTTGTTTTTAAATAAATAAATAAAAATAAAGAAATAAAATAAAACAAATAGACAAGATAGAATCACTTGGATCTGACTAGTTATTCATATATCCTTGGATGATTTCCTCGCTTTGGGTTGTTAAGAGATTATCTTAGTTATTGTTGCATGTCCCTCTTTTGGAGGCAACGCTACCCTCAGCTATTTTGGTCTGAGTCAGCAATGATACAGTCCCGCAAGGCCGGATTATTAAAAGATAATTAAGTAAGTTATTAATGCAAAAGGTGGCATGTCCCTCTTTTGAAGACAACACTACCCTCAGCCATATTGGTCTGAGTCAGCAGGGATACAGTCCAGCAAGGCCGGTTTAAAGCTTTAATGGTAGTTAATTTTATAAGGGATTACAAGCCGTTCTTACTTCCTCCAATTTGATGCTATCTGCCTCAAGGGAACTCCTAATAAGCTTGAATTAGATCTTCGCAGGATCTATACACTGATTGAGGCAAGAACTTTACCTAACCACCCTGCTAACCCCCTTCCAGGCAGTTAACGCGCTTTATATAGACCGTAAAGACATGAATGAGTGAACCAACTAAACATGAAGAAATGATTAAGTAAAGTTCACCTTCAATATAAAAAAACTACTTATTAAAGTCATTAATACAAACCCAAATAAAAAGTTACCAAAGCTAGGAAATCAAAAGTAATACATAAATGATTTTGTCTTCACCAAGTGATGTAAGAGATTAGCCAAGCATTGCCTTTGTTTGACGAAACCTCTTAAAATCGATCTTGAATCCTGAAACTACACAGACACTCTAAGGATGGATAATGGATGAAAGTGGTGGATGATGGTGGTATTGTGGTGGTGGAGTGGTGGCAAGTGTAAGAGAAGTGGTTTGCCAAGGGATGGTTTACAAATGAGCCAAACACCTCCTTTTATAGCTTAAAATAGTAGCTTTACACGGCCTCGTACCTGGTTGGCACGGCCCCGTGTCCTTCCCTTCTTTGTCTTCATTTAATGCTGGTGTTAGTTCGTCTTCACACACGGCCTCGTGTGTCAATGACACAACCCCGTGTCTTCTGTACTTGTTGTACGAACGCAGATTTGCAAATCTGAGAGTTGACCACGACCCATGCTTAGGGGACACAGCCCCGTGTCCCTTTTTTTCTGTTTGTATTTATTCTCTGTGAATCTTGAATGGGGCACGGCCCATGCCCGGCTGGCACGACCCCATGCTTGGGTTCTGGTCTTGTTATTTTGTTTTTGGGGTGAAGCTTGGAGGGTCGGTATAGCGTGTAACCTTCTTTTCTTCGTATTTATGTTGGTTTTCACCGTTAATTTGTTTCTTTTGTTCATTTAAGCTCTTTAATTTTTGAAAATCAAAATTAAACAAAGAAACACACTTTTTCCAATATTAGTACTAAAAAAATGTTGTTTTTTTACCTTCTTTTATATGATTTATATGTTGTATTTTGTGAATATCAATTATCGTATTTTATGTGAAACCCACTAAGTGATTACGTAATTACGTAAAAAAATTGACTATGTATTATTGAAATGTGTAATCACTTAATAAGCATAATTGTAATAACATTAGTTATAACAAATCATATTGAATGTGTAATCGCGTAATGGATTTATATTGAATGTGTAATGATGTAATGAATTTTGTTAATATTTTTATTATTGAAACGTGTAATCACGTAATAAACATAATTGTAGTAACATAGTTATAACAAATCATATTGAAATGTAACCACGTAATGGATTTAGATTATATGTATAATCACGTAATGGTTTATGTTGAATGTGTAATCACGTAATGGATATTTAAAATAACGTAGCCATGTGATGGGTATTAAAATTTCACGTAATGGACTAATGAGTATTCAAATTATTGTAACTTATTTTATAAGAAAACTATAGCAATAGACTGCTCGAATTAAAAAGAATGAAATACTCGTTAATACGATGTAACTTTTTTGAAAAAAAATATTAACGTATGGACAAATATAGTCGTTTGAAAATCAAGAGGGAAGTTGTTCAAATGAGAAATGACTAAATTACCCTGCATGCCAATGACACTTGTCATTCTCTTTTAATTGCATACACTTCGTGCGTAAATTTGCTCTTGTATGTGATCCAACCACTAATAAATAATTACATATTACATTACTGTAATATTGAAAAATTACAAATGTATGTTAAATTTACAATTTATAAATCTATTAATACAAATACAAATTACAAATTTCTAAACATTTCATGACTTATTCGGAAAATTATATTTTTTTTATCAACAATTAACAATTTAAGTTCATTCTCTACTACTTACTCTAGAAAAAGTCATGTACATGCCATATGAATGAAAACACTGGTTATTTTAAAACCAAACAACTCTGAAGAGTAATTTTCCTTGAATTTAATTTATTTAAATCGTGAAACAACAACGAGAAAAAAAACATCTGTTTTGATCTCGTGTACAAGAATGAGACCGAATAAATGATATCATATGAAATGAAAACGTATACATATTTATTAAATTTTCTAAATTGTTTTTTTTTAATTGAGTTTTTCTTACTCTTTTTTAAAGCTAAACATATTATCAAGTTTAATAGTAAATTTGTTATTAAAAAGGAATATATAGGAGGATTTTAAATCATAAAATTAAAATTATAGATAATAACAATAATTAGTTGAAGATAACTTAGATATGAGTTTAAGTTTGAAATTATATCAATAGAATAAGATAATGAATATTTTACTTACCAAAAAATTCGTTATTTATTATTATTATAAATCATGAAAGAATTATTTCTACATTTATAATAAGTGATATTCATTATTAGTTTTAAAAGTATATTAAAATAAAAATATAAATAAAATTTGTGAGTTTGAAAGAAAGTATGCCACCTAGCAATAGTTGGAATCATTTAGCAGAAGATAGATTGAATTCAACAATAAGCCCACTTGGTGCTTAATAAAAGTAATAAGACCCTTGTGCTGGTTACACTTTAAGGAAATGAGATGAGAAGTAGAAACACGAATTTGGGGAAATTTTTTTATTATTCTTTTATTTAACTCTTCAAAAGTATTTAACCAAACATGAAACTTTTCGTACGAAACAAATCTTGAATAACGGAAACCAATAAGAATCAAGTAATTCAGGAAACTTAATAGTGAAACTAACTTTTCGAATCTTTGCAAATCATGTTCTTTTCCCTCGTGGGCAAATCAACTAGTATGTTGGATTGGTCCAGATCATATCAATTTTTTCCACTTGAAAATCAACATCGTCCTTGAGACTTGCAATAAAACTTGGATATGTAACATGCATATAATACACCACACATGTTTTGAATCCAATCCAATGGAAGTTCCTCCGGCTGAACTTGAGTTGTGCTTTCTTTGAGTAGGGTCGGTATAGCGTGCAACATTCTTTTCTTCGTATTTATGTTGGTTTTCACCGTTAATTTGTTCCTTTTGTTCATTTAAGCTCTTTAATTTTTGAAAAATCAAAAGTAAACAAAGAAACACACTTTTTTCCAATATTAGTACTAAAAAATGTTGTTTTTATACCTTCTTTTATAGGATTTATATGTTGTATTTTGTGCAAATCAATTATCGCATTTTATGTGAAACCCACTAAGTGATTACGTAATTACGTAAAAAAAATTTACTATGTATTATTGAAATGTGTAATCACGTAATAAGCATAATTGTAATAACATTAGTTATAACAAATCATATTGAATGTGTAATCGCGTAATGGATTTATATTGAATGTGTAATGATGTAATGGATTTTGTTAATATTTTTATTATTGAAATGTGTAATCACACGTAATAAACATAATTGTAGTAACATAGTTATAACAAATCATATTGAAATGTAACCACGTAATGGATTTAGATTATATGTATAATCACGTAATGGTTTATGTTGAATGTGTAATCACGTAATGCATATTTAAAATCACATAGTCATGTGATGGGTATTAAAATTCACGTAATGGACTAATGAGTATTCAAATTATTGTAACTTATTTTATAAGAAAACTATAGCAATAGACTGCTCGAATTAAAGAGAATGAAATACTAGTTAATACGGTGTAACTTTTTTGAAAAAATATTAACGTATGAAAAAGTTATAGTCGTTTGAAAATCAAGGGGGAAGTTGTTCAAGTGAGAAATGACTAAATTACCCTTCATGCCAATGACACTTGTCCTTCTCTTTTAATTGCATACACTTTTTGCATAAATTTGCTCTTGTATGTGATCCAACCACTAATAAATAATTACATATTACATTACTGTAATATTGAAAAATTACAAATGTATGTTAAATTTACAATTTATAAATCTATTAATACAAATACAAATTACAAATTTCTAAACATTTCATGACTTATTCGGAAAATTACATTTTTTTATCAACAATTAACAATTTAAGTTCATTCTCTACTACTGACTCTAGAAAAAGTCATGTACATGCCATATGAATGAAAACACTGGTTATTTTAAAACCAAACAACTCTGAAGAGTAATTTTCCTTGAATTTAATTTATTTAAATTGTGAAACAGCAACGAAAAAAAAACCATCTTTTTTGATCTCGTGTACAACAATGAGACCGAATAAATGATACCATATGAAATGAAAACGTATACATATTTATTAAATTTTCTAAATTGTTTTTTTTTAAATTGAGTTTTTCTTTAGTTATATGTTTTTTTAAAGCTAAACATATTATCAAATTTAATAGTAAATTTGTTATTAAAAAGGAATATAAAGGTGGATTTTAAATCATAAAATTAAAATTATAGATAATAACAATAATTAGTTTGAAGATAACTTAGATATGAGTTTAAATTTGAAATTACATCAATAGAATACGATAATGAATATTTTACTTACCAAAAATTTCGTTATTCATTATTTTGTAAATCATGAAAGAATTATTTCTACATTTATAATAAGTGATATTCATTATTAGTTTTTAAAAGTATATTAAAATAAAAATATAAATAAAATTTGTGAGTTTGAAAGAAAGTATGCCACCTAGCAATAGTTGGAATCATTTAGCAGAAGATAGATTGAATTCAACAATAAGCCCACTTGGTGCTTAATAAAAGTAATAAGACCCTTGTGCTGGTTACACTTTAAGGAAATGAGATGAGAAGTAGAAACACGAATTTGGGGAAATTTTTTTATTATTCTTTTATTTAACTCTTCAAAAGTATTTAACCAAACATGAAACTTTTCGTACGAAACAAATCTTCAATAACGGAAACCAATAAGAATCAAGTAATTCAGGAAACTTAATAGTGAAACTAACTTTTCGAATCTTTGCAAATCATGTTCTTTTCCCTCGTGGGCAAATCAGCTAGTATGTTGGATTGGTCCAGATCATATCAATTTTGTCCACTTGAAAATCAACATCGTCCTTGAGACTTGCATTAAAACCTGGATATGTAGCATGCATATAATAAATCACACATGTTTTATTAGCGGAAAACATGAAAAACTAGGTGTATTTTGGCATTAGCGGGTGCGGGTAAATCTTGCTTATAAGCAACCAAACCTATCTTCTCTAAAAGTTTATTAGGGACAAAATAGCGCTTTGCAAGCTTTTTTATTTTCACACTATGTGACTAAATTTTGCTGACAGTTGCGTAACTTCAACTAAACAAACTCACCCACTTTGAAATATTTCTCACTTTGTTTCTTGTTAGCCTAAGTTATCATATGGTAATGTGCACGACTCAAATTTGTTTTGAGAAGTTCCAAAACTCATTGATGTTCAACCAACGAACTATGAATAGAAGCCATGTTAATAATTCTTGGTGTGTAGTCGTGTATCACGGTGAGATCTTGACTATTGTCATATTAATGATGGTATGATGACTCGTTTTGTACCAAAGTATACATGAGCTAATCTTCAGGTTAGTGATCATGACCTGTTATGAGCTAATCTTCAGGTTAGTGATCATTGTACTCAATTGTGCATTTTTCGGGTAAGTTTCAGCCAGGCAAGAAGCGGAAGGCTTCGAGCCAAAATTGTGCGGTCATCACTCCGCCAAACCCTCAGCCTATCCAAGCATTAGCCATCGTTACCCCCCATAACCAACGAACTACCAAAACGAGCCTACACTAGGTCTCATCCCCAGTGTACTACCTGTTTATACCATCATCCTCCCATCGCACCATGCCGCAAATGCGCCAACTGTCATAGGTTTGGGTATTTTGCTGACCGATGCCGAAACATCCCACAACCCCAAAGCAACCAAAATCAAGCTATTGTTGCCAACACTGCTCCTAACCAGCTGCAACTCAAGCCGCTCTTGTTCGAGCATGCTTCAAATGTGGCAACCTCAACCATCTCGCCAATGTTTTCCCTCAGCGCAATCAACCACCACCGCAACAGCAGCAGCAGCAGTAGCAACCTCAACATCCAGCTTTTGGCAGAGCATTCCTTCTCACCACTGCTCAAGCTCAAAACGCAAATGACGTTATTACTGATACGTTCCTTGTGAACCATGTTTATGCTTCGTGTTTATTTGATACTTGTGCCGATAAAAGTTTTGTATCTTTAGAATTCGAACCTTTGCTTAAGTGTAAACGCTCTAAGTTACCAAGATCATTCGCTGTCGAAGTCTCAAATGGTAAATTCGTCGCTGTCGATTCCGTTCTTTCTAAGTGTTCCTTGATTCTTAACGATCATACGTTTCGCATTGACCTCATACCTATGCAAATGGGTAGTTTCGACGTCATAGTAGGTATGGACTGGCTTAGGCGAGTTCATGCTGAAGTTGTTTGTTCTGAAAAGTTCATTCGTCTTCCTCTTCCAAATGGTGATTCTCTACACGTCTATGGCGAGAAACCTTCTCAAGGTCTCAAGCTTATGTCGTGTATTCAAGCGAACAAGTGCTTACGCAAGGGCACCTTCGCCTTTCTCGCCCACATTGTGGAAAAGAAGGACAAAGGACCAAGCATGAGTGACGTTCCTGTAGTACGTGATTTTCCTGGTGTGTTTCCCGATGATCTTCCTGGTCCGCTTCCTGCTCATTCTGTCGACTTTCGAATCGACCAAGTGCCTGGCGCTACGCCTGTCACTAAGTCTCCTTATCGTTTAGCATCCTCTGAGATGCAAGAGCTTTTGAGCCAACTTCAAGAGCTTCTTGATAAAGGCTTTATACCCCTTAGCATTTCTCCTTGGGGTGCTCCCGTTTTGTTCGTCAAAAAGAAAGATGGATCATTTAGAATGTGTATTGACAATCGTGAGCTCAACAAGCTTATTGTCAAGAACCGATATCCTCTTCCTCGCGTTGACGATCTCTTCGATCAATTACAAGGATCGACCTGCTTTTCAAAGATGATCTTCATTCTGGATATCATCAACTTCGAGTCCTCGAAGAAGATATACCTAAAACCACCTTTCGTACACGTTATGGTCATTACGAGTTTGTGGTCATGCCCTTTGGTTTGACCAACGCACCTGCTGTTTTCATGGATTTGATGAACCACGTGTGCAAAGCGTACTTGGACCGTTTCGTGATCGTCTTCATCGACGATATTCTTATCTATTCCAAGACTCAAGAAGAGCACGAGCGACATTTGCATCTTATCCTTCAGCTTTTACGCACTGAACGTCTTTACGCCAAATTATCCAAATGTGAAATTTGGTTAAAAGAGGTTCAATTCCTTGGTCATACCGTCAACGAACTTGGTATTCATGTTGAACCTGCTAAAATCGAAGCTGTGAAGAACTGGATTGCACCTAAGTCTCCATCCAAAATTCATTCGTTTCTTGGTCTAACTGGTTACTATCATCGTTTATTTCTAACTTCTCGAAAATCACCGTTCCTCTTACCTCTTTGACTCAAAAAGAGAAACCTTTTGTTTGGGGTTCTGAACAAGAGGAATCTTTCCAAACGCTCAAGGACATGCTTTGCAATGCCCCTATTCTCGCGCTTCCCGATGGTCACGGCGACTTTGTCGTGTATTGTGATGTGTGTAAAATGCAACATATAAATTACATCAAATGAGGCATAAAACTAACCCTTTTTAGTACTAATGTTGGAAAAAGCGTGCTTTTGTCTTCCTTTTAAATTTACAGGACCAAATGAGCTTAAACGAGCAAAAAGAACAAATATGCAGCAAAAACTAACATAAATACAAAGAAAAGGAATAAACGTGACATGCCCGACCCATCGACAACATCCCCAAGAGCAAAAACAAGAAACAGAAGGCTGACCACGGCCCGTGCCCACTGGACACAGGGGCGTGGTCTGATGTCTGCAGAAAGGACCAAGCTGTGGAAGCTTCTATGCCCACCATGGGGGCGTGGCCAGCTCAGCACGGGGCGTGGTCAATGCTAAGATTCGTAGAATCTTGCAAAATCTTGGTAGTACAGATACGCCTCTTGTCGCAACCCCCATCCCCTATCTGTCCCGGGAACGGGCGGCCGCGAGGCCATATTTAGTGGTATCTGTGACAACCCGAACTCTCAAGGTACGTAACGTTGAATCTTGTGACCTTCACTCCTAGTTATCCCTCTTCCTTGGTGTTAAAAATTTTGTTCGTATAACTCCGTTAAATCTATTTGTACGATAACTTGTTAGATAATGTATTGACATATTGGGCCGCACATCTTCTGGGCTGCATTTTTTTCACACGTTAAAACCCGAAAATGTATCGGCCCACAGCATGGGTCACCTGAGCCCATTGCACACTTGTATACTCTCACTTTTTGTAGATTTTAACTTCGGCCCAACTCTTGTAATCTTGGCCCAACTTTTGTACGTGACATGATTACCGGCCCACTATTTGTTTTATTTGGCATTATAATTGGATGTACGTGACATCCTTATATCTCACAATTTACTACATAACAAAACCCTATTCCCCATTTGTTGTGCGACGGCAGACGGTAACCCCCCTCTTCATCGAAGCCTGCTAGTTGTATCTCCTACACTTCGGTTAGTATGTTACATAATCCATGTAATCTGCTTGTTGTTTTGTTGATGCTTGAATTGATATAAGAATAATCTAGGATTTCTTTGCAACAACTAGTTTATATTCTGATCTAACATGGAAGAGTAATATATGAATTGGCATGGATTAATGGTTGATTGATTGCATGATTTTAATGCCCGATTATAGATTATAATTGTATCATAATATATGATGAACATATGACTATGGTGCTTGTTAATGGTGTTCGGAATTTGCACAAGTTGTTATGGGATAGACTAATGACCAGATTAGTGAAACAAGATTGTGTGGTCGATTAATGATATGGTTGTACATGTAAACTATGTCTGTTGATTCCATGATTATATATTTAGATTGTTTAACGGATTGTTATATATGATTAGGGTATAATACTTTGCTTCGGATTACATGACATATTGTGTAATGTCGGTATCGATTAAATGCTTACTAATGATGTTGATGATGATATATGTGTTGAACATGATTCTATGAGATGGTAATAATTGAGTTAACGTTTTGAAATGATTTGCTAAACTCAAGGACCAACAGTTACGAATTCATGATTTGATTATGTACTAGAGTAGGTTAACAGGTTATGTGGAAAATAGAGCTTCCTAATTTGTTTAACCTTTGCAACTCGTAATTGGACATTTTGTTAATTGGGCCTTGTTAAGATGAGCTGCTTGCTGATTCGGTTGATTACAAGTAGACGGGCTTCATACGTGTTTGGGCTTGATGGGATTGGGCCGGGTATTACGAATGGGGTAACACTTGGGTCAAAGGGGAAACTGTTATGTGTTGGGCTTTGCGGAAATTGTGTCATTATCGGGTTGCATGTTTGGTTTCAGCCAAACACATCTTTGGGCCTAAAACGTTTGGGCTCACACATGTTTGCGACAGGCCTAAAGGAATGAGTCGCATGATTGACCAGAAATTCATCGGGTTGGGCATGATATCGGACCACACAACGGGTGCAACAAAATTGGTTAAGTTCTAGGCCGAACGTGTTTGGTGGTTGGGCTTGATGTAGTTGTGGATAAACCATGCATATATGAACTAAGTTGAGCTATTACATGTAAATAGGATTAGCGGTTACGACATGAACTATATGTGAGAGTTACATGCTCATTAAAAGTGCCTTACGTGAACGTTGGATATGTGAATTAATTGTATGTGCAAGTTGTGGTTCATGTGCACGCAAAACTGACTGTTATCGGTAACTCTTTTAGGGCGTGTATGTTCAATTGATAGACAAGATATCTAATCTTACCGAGCAAACCACAGGTGAGTTCATCTCTTGAGCATGCATCCCGGTGGTTGGGACAGTCTTTGGGTATCCCTGGGAGGGATAGGTTTTGGGTAACTTGTATGGGTATTCCTGAGAGGAATACGTCTTGTTGTAAATCGGTAATGTTGGATAATATACTCATCCTATCACCTTTAAAGTCCCTCCGTGTTGTTTGGTTACCTGAGAGGTTACAGGGTATTAGTTAGTAGCGCTACTTAGGTTTGGTAACCTCACCCCGTACCTTGGAGGATGGGTGTTGAACTAATGACCTAGTCATGACCAATGCTTTGATAGGAGCATTGGAGAAAGGGCAATGTAAATCAGAAGCCGTCTTGTATTCGGGGGTTTATCAACATTAATTTCAATGGATTAAATAAACACTTGGTAATCAACGTTTTCGTAAAACTATGAACTCACCAGCGTTGTCTGATACACTTGTTGCATGCTCGCTGGTCGATAGATGTCTTGGAATTGGTAACTTGATGTCTGAAGTAGCTGGAGTGGTCATGGGTCGATTGGAGAGACTCATGTGTTTGAACTATTGACATCATACGTTGGTTTTTGAAACAGTTTAACTCAGGTTATTATTATTTCTTCCGCTGAACGATGTTGGTTTTTTATTTAAACTCGTTGATGGCATTTTTCATTAATAACTAAGGATTTTATTTTGAAACTTGTATGGGTTCAATGTAATTAGTGGCTCGTTGTCGGTACGTCACACACCTAACAGGGACATTCCCTAGGTGGTATTTTGGGGGTGTGACAGTATCGGTGTTTATCATTTTGGCAGCGGAAATTACATCAGGACCGTAGTTAGGAAATATTTTATTAGAGTAAATACCACACTTTTATAATATTAAACACGTGGGAAATTCCCAAGTTTTTAGTACACACAATTTATAGGGATAAATCCTATTTTGTTTAATAAAAACATCTCTTTTATTCAGGTAACTTTTATAGCCACTTTTTCCAAGCCTTCAGTGTTGTCCAGCTGGCTTCTAGTTGGTTTTCACATTTTGTTACCTGAAATGCGTTTAAAAACAATTTGTCAGTGGGAAATACTGGTGAGTGAATCCCGGTTTAATCAAGAAGAGTTTTATCCTTTAACATTGTTGAGAGCGATTACAATGTTTATTTCTACACAATTACTCTTTCGGTACTGTCAATCCTGACTAGTGGGTCATATTACACATTGGCTAACTCTTTGTCCAATGGTAACGTGTTCCACATTTTGTATACAAAACCCCAACAAACCGGCAGTAATTGAAGAACTACAAAGAATCAATCACTGCTAATCACATTGTAAATTATTTAAGGTTTCGTAAGAACAGTTGATAAAAAGGTTTACAAAAAGGAGATTACTCACATTGCTGTCTTAGGGTTTTCCTTAAGGTTTTCCTGGTAATTATCTATAATTACACAAATGTACACACGTTAGTATAATAACCCAATATTTACATTAGCAATACCCTCCCCGAGACAGCATTCCAACGACTACGTTGGGCAGAACCACGACAGCCTTTACGGAACCCTGGATCAATTGGGCAGCGTATCTAATACGTAACTGGGGGTTATAATACTTACAACGGGGCAGAACTTCGTTAATTAGGGGGTTATTTCGCCAGAGTATAATGTATACTATGTAGAATTTTGAGAGAGAGATCGAGAGATGAACGAGTTGAAACTGAGGCTGATGGCCTCAATTTATAGTGGCTTTTCGACTTCCCTCGCGGCCCGTGAAGATGGTAGCCAAGGGCTACGCGGCCCGTGACGTAGGTTGCGCCTAGCCTGGCCCAGTCATCGAACTAGCTTCGCCACACGTCTGACACGTGGCAGCACCGGGCTGCGCCTCATGTCCCTTCGATCGCGTCCCGCATAGACCCAGGGGTGGTCTTACGCTCCCCGCCAGAGCCCTAAAAATCTAATTTTTAATTAAATTAAATAAAAATAAAGGTATTCGAGGCCCGTTTGCGCATACGGGGTGTATTTTAGGACATATAGGGACATTCTAATTATTTTTAGGGTGTCGAAAAATTTAGGAGGGTTGTTATATCCTCCCCACCTTGTTTTAGAGCTCGTCTTCGAGATCTACTGGAATAGGTGCGGGTATTTCTTTTGCATTTCTGATTCAAGCTCCCATGTGTATTCTGGTGCTCTTTTGGAGTCCCATTTCACTTTGACCAGAACTAATCTCTTGTGCTTGAGGTTCTTAACTTTCATGTCTTCAATCTATAGAGGCCTTTCTACAAATTTTAACTGCTCATTTACCTCTATGTCCTTTCGAGGTACCATCAGTGATTTATCAGCTCAGCATTTCTTGAGATTAGATACATGAAATACATCATGTATTCCTGCCATTTCCTCTGGCAGCTATAGCTGATAAGCTACAGATCCTATTCTTCTAATGATTTCAAAAGGTCCAACATACCTGGGGCTTAGCTTTCCCCTTTTGATGAATCTTACCACTCCTTTCCAAGGAGAGACTTTCAATAACACTTTGTCTCCTACTTGAAATTCCAATGGCTTTCGTCTGTTATCTGCATAACTCTTTCTTCGGTTACGTGCTGCTTTCAGTCGTTCCTTGAATTGTATGATTTTATCTTTTGTTTCTTGCACTATCTCCGGTCCGGATAGTTGCTTTTCTCCAATTTCTGCCCAACAGACTGGCGTTTGGCACTTTCGTCCGTAAAGTGCTTCGAATGGTGCCGCATTGATACTTGTGTGATAGCTGTTATTATAGGAAAATTCTATTAATGGTAAGTGATCATCCCAATTACCTCCGAAATCAATTACACAAGCTCAAAGCATATCTTCCATTGTCTGAATTGTTCTTTCGTTTTGTCCGTCCGTTTGAGGATGATAAGCGGTGCTTAGATTCAACTTGGTTCGCATTGCTTTTTGGAAACTTGTCCAAAAATGAGAGGTAAAACGGCTTTCCCTATCAGAAACAATTGATAAAGGAATTCCATGTAACGAAACTATTTCATTTACATATAAGTTAGCTAATTGTTCCATACTGAAAGTTTCTTTCATTGGTAGGAAATGTGCTGACTTGGTTAGCCTGTCTACAATCACCCAAATTGTATCATTACCTTTCCTTGTTTTGGGTAATTTGGTAACAAAATCCATTGTTATCAAGTCCCATTTCCATACGGGCATTTCTAATTGTTGCAATAAACCTGAGGGTTTCTGGTGTTCAGCTTTGACTTGTGAACAGGTTAAACACTTTGCAACATATGTTGCTATATCTTTTTCATTCCTATCCACCAGAAATTCTTTCTTAGGTCCTGATACATCTTATCACTTCCAGGATGCATCGTATACTTAGATTTATGAGCTTCTTCTAATATACGGTGGCGTAGGTTTCCTAATTTAGGTATCCACATTCTTTTCTTATCGAATCTCC
The DNA here is from genome assembly GCA_030545235.1 of Helianthus tuberosus. Lineage (NCBI taxonomy): Eukaryota > Viridiplantae > Streptophyta > Magnoliopsida > Asterales > Asteraceae > Helianthus > Helianthus tuberosus. Next base: position 13,593 of record JARYGA010003373.1, on the reverse strand, counting down.
AAATTCCATCTATTCCTTGTTCTAGTTCCTTAATCATTCCTTTCAATTTCTCAGTATCATCCTTGATTACTGATTCTTGTGCCTTTCTAATTTGTTCATTTAAATCTATCTGTAGATTTAATTTAAGAGAACGTACTATTTTTGGCTTTTCGTGATATTTTCGACTTAAAGCATCAGTTACTACATTTGCCTTTCCTGCATGGCACTGGATATTGCAATCATAGTCACTAAGTATCTCCATCCAGCATCTTTGTCTCATATTAAATTCTTTTTGCCCGAAAACATACCTTAAACTCTTATGATCAGTGAAAATGGTAAACTTACTACCATAAAAGTAATGTCTCCAAATTTTCAGGGCAAAAATTATGGCTCCTAATTCTAAATCATGGGTTGAATAATTCTCCTCATGATTCTTAAGTTGTCTAGATGCATAAGCTATAACCTTTTGATGTTGCATCAGTACACATCCATAACCTAACTTAGAAGCGTCACAATAGACTATAAAGTCCTCAGATCCTTCTGGTAACGCTAGTATGGGTGCGTTGGTTAGTCTTTGCTTAAGGATTCTAAAGGCTTCTTCTTCTCTTGGTCCCCATTCAAACTTAACAGATTTACAGGTTAGCTTAGTTAAGGGAATGGCTATTCTAGAAAAATCTCGAATAAATCTTCAATAGTAACCGGCCAATCCTAAGAAACTTCTAACCTCGGTTGGTGACTCAGGGGTTTTCCATTTGGTAATCGCCTCGATCTTGGTGGGATCCACATGAATTCCTTCATGATTGACTAAATGTCCAAGAAACTGTACCTGTTCTAACCAAAATTCACACTTCGAAAACTTAGCATAAAGCTTTTCTTTTCTTAATAGACTTAGAAGTGTGTGCAAATGCTTTGCATGTTCTTCTTTACTTTTAGAGTAAATGAGAATATCATCTATAAAGACAATTATGAATTTATCCAAATATGGCTTACATATTCGGTTCATCGTGTCCATAAATGCGGCTAGGGCATTGGTTAAACCAAATGACATGACAATAAATTCATAATGGCCATACCTTGTTCTGAAAGCGGTCTTAGGAATGTCCTCTTCCTGTACCTTTAATTGATGATATCCTGATCGTAAATCGATTTTAGAGAAAAATCAAGCTCCTTGTAGCTGGTCGAACAGATCATCGATTCTCGGTAATGGGTACCGATTTTTTATCGTGACCTTTTTTAATTCACGGTACTCAATGCACATACGCATTGATCTGTCCTTCTTTTTGACGAATAAGATCGGTTGTCACACCCCCAAAATCCACCATGCGGAGTACCACCGCTTGGAGGCGTGACGTGACCAGGATCGAGCCACCAATCATATTGAACATCGTAATTAAGTAAATAAGACCAACCACAATACGATTGGTGACCAAAGCTAGTTAACCATGTTTAGTTTAAACAGCGGAAGCATAAAAGTAAATCCAAAAGCATGAGTCCATAGTTTATAAGTTAAAGTTCAAAACGCAAGTTTAATAAGTTCATAAGGATTTAAATAATAAGCACGGAACATAACAGTCCGTACACCACAACGACTCCTTCCTCGTGCAAGCTCCAAGCATTTAGCGACCTGTAAGGCATGTAACAACTAGTCAACAACAAAGTTGAGTGAGTTCACGTTTGGTTGTTTAGTTTTTAAGTTGTTTCTGAAAAACGTGGTTTGACTTTCGTTGGCTTAATTGCCGTGGGGTTTACCCCGTAGTTGAAAGTATGTTTAACCAGTTCCTTTTTCATTACCCAAACCATAACCATAATCAGTGGGGGCTTTCCCCGTGTGAACTACTAGACGGTATGATATCGACTACTACGAACAATAGTTGTGCCCTACATCAGTGTCTATCATCACTGACAGTTTGCCATAGTCCATTAGTACACGCCCGTCTGAATGGCACGGTGTGAAGTTTGTTAAACCTAATAGCGCTATTAACTAATGACCCGCTCGCCATTGGCCTCGGCGATTAAGTCGATATGAAGAGGGACTTATTGATAGAGTTTTGTCTAGCTAGTTTAAGGTTGTTGTCCTGCACCAGGAGGACGAACGTACGTATTCTGCACCAGGAGAATTCGTAGGATTAATAATGGCATCCTCTTTATGGAGGATGGTCGTATATATCTTCCCAAGGGGATATATAGATTTAGTTTTAAATTCTTTAACCCATTCCCAAACCACCGGGAATCCCATGCCTTGTAGAAAGTCTGAACTCACCACGGTTTGCTTGGTTAGATTCTCAAATATAGCTAACAGTCAAGGTCGGTCAATCACGTCCTAGTATGATTTACCAGTTAGTCATTTAGTGATTTTCAAATAGAGCACAAAGTTTCTACACGTATCTATCACATAGCATGCATTACTTTAACTGTTTATGCCCATATATATACTTCCCATCCATTCCCCACTCATAAGCAAACATACGATAGTGCACGTAACACATATAACATGTTAGATCATTCACAGATAGCATACTCGACATTTAGACACGCAAATCACAACTTATGTCATTTCCGCATTAATATTCAAAACCGGGCTGTTTTCGGACAGTTTAATAAAATAGTTAAATTATTCCAAAAATTCCCAAATTTTTGCAGAATGTCTTAAACGTTCCAAATTTTATTGGGTAAAAATATCGGGGTCCAGTTCATTACCAATATTTTATAAAATTTCATTTTCCGGACTGCACTCAGATTTATCTTTTTCTGACCACAGTCCACGGAACAATTTATTAAAAATTCATCGTGAGTCCGATTTACGAAATTCCAGTGGGAGAGTTACAAATACATCAGTGGTCAACTACGGTATAAATTTCATGATCAGATTCCACACAGGATACAAGTTATGAAAGAAAACAGGATGCACATTTCCAGCAGCAAAAATGCAGTTCTAGCTGCAGTTACGAAAAAACACTTTAAAAATAGTAAACAGAGTCCAAAAATTATGATTCCAGTGCCATTAGAACCGTATTTTATAATAAAAAATTATAGACTTAAGAAAATACATTTTTCGTTAAGTTACGGACTAGTTACAGCCAGTTAAAGGCGGCTGGAAATGCAGATCAGCAAGCTGTTTTCAGCCTTTTAACCTTATAAAGTGTGTTCGATTGATTTCTTTAACATGTTTAGCGATCACAATAATACTTACAGCAGATTAGCACTTATATATGTCAGATTTATCATGTATTAACATATTTCATCATCATTTTTAACACTACTTTACCATATGTTAGATGATTGTTCAAGACTTGTTTAAATCTTTTAGACTTTCTAACTTTTTGACCTTTAAACATCATTAACCACATAAAAACATGAACAAGATGAAGATCTAAAGTACTTACTAGTAGCACAAGGCTAGGGGGTTGGAGTGTAGAAAAGTGGTGGATAAAAGAAAACGAGAGCGGTCCTTCAACTTCCGAACGCACCGAGCTTCGTTGTTCACCTTCTTGCACCTTTGTATAGATGGAAAACGGCTAGATAGTGACTTTATGGTGGGTGTATGTTGGGTGGATGTGGCTGCCGAAAACGGTGTAGGAGGGAGAGGAGGAGCTTTGCAAGTTTGATGTATGTTTAGTGAAATGAAATGCATATCTTCATGTAAATTTATAGACCATGTTTCCTCTTAGCCCATCATGCAATGTGTCTATTTGATACCCAACATCTAGCAATAAAATAATCAAGAAAATCTTGTGGATGTCCCCCACTTCACAACCGATTATGGGGAGGGTGTTTGGTTTAGTTGGATTGCAAATAATTAGTTACAAACTAGTTAGAAGTTAGTTAGAATATTTAGTGGTTTTTGGTGTGTTATGTAATAAAAGGTGGGTTAGGGTATTCGGGGACCCTAACTAGCTCAGAAAAATATAAACAATGTGTTTGGCAATATTTTTGTGTTCCGGGTAAAGTCCGGTTGTTCGGTTCGATACTGTTCTGTTAAAGTGCTTAATTAATCCGTAAGGTGTCCTATATATATATATTTTTGTAACGTTTTTAATTTTCAACACTCAGGAAAATATAACGGACTATTTAGTGACCTTTCTGTACACTATTAGTATATTAACAAGTATATGTAAGTATAACACAGTAAATGAGAGAGCAGTTAAATGATTCAGCACAGTCATCAAGCACTTTATTTATCATTAATAAATTGTACGGTTACATGTAAATTTGAGGGTTGTCACATTCTCCCCCTGTTAAGAGAATTTCGTCCCGAAATTTAGCGCATGGTTACTGAGGAAGCTAGTTAAGTTGCGTTGTTTTCCTGATTTTTCCTGGGGTGTCACATCATCCCCCTGTTGATTTGGAATATCGTCCCGAAACTTTGCAGTAGCTTCAGCCTCAGTAGTGGTTGCGTTTTTCTTAAACAGTTGGGGATACTTGAGTTTCATTTGGTCTTCTCATTCCCAGGTATACTCTGGGCCACGACGAGCATCCCAACGAACTCGGACCAGAGGTATCCTGGTACGCTTGAGGATCTTAACATCTCGATCCGTAATCTCTACTGGTTCCTCGACGAATCGCAGCTGGTCGTCGATTGTGAGTTCCTTAAGAGGAACTATGAGGGTCTCATCTGACAGACACTTCTTCAGATTCGACACATGGAAAACATTGTGAATTCTGCTGAGTTCTTCAGGTAGATTCAACCTGTAGGCGACTTTGCCAATTTTCTCGGTAACTTCGAATGGTCCGACATAACGCGGATTGAGTTTGCCTCATTTGCCAAAGCAGACTACACCTTTCCAAGGTGAGACTTTGAGTAGCACTCGATCCCCAACCTGGAGCTCGAGTGGTTTTCTTCCCTTATCAGCATAGCTTTTCTGACGGTCACGAGCTGCCGCCATTCGCTGTCGTATCTGAGCAATTCTCTCGGTGGTATCTACCACAAGTTCTGGGCCAGTGATTTGGCTATCACCAACTTCTGCCCAACAGAGAGGTGATCGGCATTTGCGTTCGTACAATGCCTCGAATGGAGCGGCCTGAATGCTGGTGTGGTAGCTGTTGTTATATGAAAACTCCACTAGCGGGAGGTGCTTTTCCCAGCCATTACCAAAATCGATTACACATGCCCTAAGCATGTCTTCAAGGGTTTGGATGGTGCGTTCAGATTGCCCATCCGTCTGTGGGTGATAAGCGGTGCTCATATCTAAACGTGAGCCAAAAGACTTGTGCATTGCTTGCTACAGTTCAGAAGTAAAACGTGCGTCACGATCAGAAATGATAGAGGTTGGCACTCCATGCCTTGACACTACTTCCTTTAGATAAATGTCTGTGAGAGTAGAAAAATTATCCGTTTCTTTGATAGCCAGAAAATGTGCAGACTTGGTCAGTCGATCTACGATCACCCAAATGGTATCGTTTCCGCGTTGAGATCTGGGTAGGCCGGTAACGAAATCCATGGAAATTTGCTCCCATTTCCATTTCGGGATCTCTAGTTGTTGTAGTAGGCCTGATGGTTTCTGATATTCAGTCTTGACTCTCGCACAAGTCAAGCACTTACTGACGTAGGTTGCTATGTGGGCTTTCATGCCAGGCCACCAATACGTAGTCTTGAGGTCATGGTACATTTTATCCGAACCAGGATGTACCGAATAACGAGACTTGTGCGCTTCGTCCATCACGAGCTCGCGTAAGTTTCCATAAAGTGGAACCCAGATGCGCCTTGTTACATAGTAGGCGCCGTCTTCCTTTTGTTCTAGCCGCTGCCTCGATCCTCGTAGGGATTCAGCCCTGATGTTCTCTGCTTTCAATGCTTCAACCTGAGCATCACGAATCTGAGCGGGAAGGTTAGATTGGATGGTAAGCTGTAGGGCACGTACACGCCTAGGTATAGTATCCTTTCGACTGAGGGCGTCGGCCACAACATTGGCCTTGCCCGGATGATATTTGATAGCGCATTCATAATCGTTCAAGAGCTCAACCCATCGGTGTTGACGCATGTTTAACTCCTTTTGCTTGAAGATATGCTCGAGACTCCTATGATCGGTGTAAATGGTGCACTTGGTACCGTACAGGTAATGTCTGCATATCTTAAGAGCGAAAATAACTGCTCCCAGCTCCAGATCGTGAGTAGTGTAATTCCTTTCGTGAACTTTGAGTTGGCGTGATGCGTAGGCAATGACCTTGTCACGTTGCATCAACACGCAACCAAGTCCTTGGATGGAAGCATCGCAGTATACCACAAAATCATCTGTGCCCTCAGGCAATTAGAGGATAGGCGCGCTACAAAGTCTATCCTTTAAGTGCTGAAAGGCGGATTCTTGTGTATCACCCCAACGATAGGTGACACCTTTCTGAGTCAGTGAAGTGAGAGGTTGCGCAATCCTGGAGAAATCCTTGATAAACCTTCGGTAGTATCTTGCCAAACCCAAGAATTGGCGGATTTCTGTTGGTGTACGGGGTGCAGGCCAGTTCTTGATCGATTCAACCTTAGATGGATCCACATGAATCCCATCCTTGTTTACCACATGGCCTAGAAAGTGGACTTCGCGAAGCCATAAGTCACATTTGGAAAACTTGGCATACAACTGCTCTTTTCGAAGAAGTTCCAGCATAAGTCGTAGATGCTGCTCGTGTTCCTCGTGACTCTTAGAATAGACCAGGATATCGTCGATGAACACAATAACAAACTTATCCAGGTAAGGCTTGCACACTCGGTTCATGAGATCCATGAAGACCGCTGGTGCATTCGTCAGCCCGAATGGCATAACCAGAAACTCGTAATGGCCGTAACGAATTCTGAATGCTGTTTTGGAGACGTCCTCATCTCAGACTCTCAGCTGATGGTATCCCGATCTCAAATCAATCTTGGAGTAATTGCTCGACCCTTGCAACTGGTCGAACAAGCCGTCAATACGTGGAAGAGGATAACGATTATTCACAGTCACCTTGTTAAGTTCGCGATAGTCAATACACATTCTGAAGGTACCGTCCTTCTTCTTTACGAACAAGACTGGAGCTCCCCAGGGCGAAGAGCTAGGACGTATGAAACCCTTTTCCAAGAGTTCTTGTAATTGCGTGGACAGTTCTTCAAGTTCTGATGGAGCTAGACGATAAGGTGCTCGAGCTACTGGTGCTGCCCCAGGAGCTAGCTCGATTTGAAACTCAACTTGACGATGAGGCAGAAGACCAGGCAATTCCTCAGGAAATAGCTCAGGAAAATCGCGCACAATAGGGATGTCTTCAATTCTCTTTTCTTCCGTTGATGTGTCAGTAACGAGTGCTAAAATGGCAGTGTGGCCCTTTCGCAAACACTTCTGGGCCTTAAGGAAAGAGATGATGCCTTCAACAGCACCACTCTTGTCGCCACGAATCACGAGAGGCTCTTTACCAGGACGAGGAATGCGGACGATTTTCTCCTTACAAACAATCTCCGCTTAATGATGAGATAGCCAATCCATCCCAATAACGACGTCGAAACTACCCAGTGTGATAGGAATAAGATCGATAGGGAAGGTCTGGCCAGCTAAGACGAGGTTACAACCTTTAACTACGTGTGTGGCTTCAAGACTTTTACCATTTGCTAGTTCTACCGTGTGTTTGGTGTTCAAAAGTGTTGGAGTGCGCTTAAGCATTTGGCTAACTTTTAGGGACACATAACTAGTATCGGCACCCGAATCGAATAAAACAGTAACAAAGAAGTCATCCAGAAGAAACTTACCCATCACAACGTTGGGATCGTTCCTTGCTTCTCCCTGACCAATCACGAACACACGACCCCTTGCTCCATTACCATTGTTGTTTCCCCCATTGCCGCCTCCATTGTTGCCTCCATTGTTGTTCCCATTGTGGTTCCCGTTTCCTTGGTTGTTGTTGTTCTAATTCTGGTTCAGTTGGGGGCAGTTCCTCTTAAAGTGGCCTTCAGCGCCACACTGAAAGCATCCTTTATTTCCCTGCTGATGCTGCTGCTGGTGGTTCTGTGGAGCGTGCTGTTGTTGTTGGCGATTCTGATTTGCTGGTCGTGCGCTCCTACAATCCTTTGCTTCATGACTAAACTTGTTAGACCTCAGGCAACGACCTTTGTTGCACTGCCCGCTGTGATGTTTGTTGCACCGGTTGCACTTGGGGTGGTTCCCTCGGTATCCACCCTGTCCTTGGTTACCAGAAGATTGCTGACCAGGACTCTGGTAGTCAGCAGTCTTTCGCTGCTGAGACTGAACTAAAGTAGAACCCTTTCCGGAGTTCCCATCCCATTTTCGCTTGTTGTCGGTAGGTGCATCAGAAGTAGCTGTGGCACTGATTCATTTGGGCAGTCTATTTTGCTCCACCACCTGGTCAGTGAGTCGATGGGCCAACTTGATGATTTGCTGTATGGTACCCAGGTTGGCTGAAGTCACGTGACTTTGAATCTCGGGTACAAGGCCCTTGAGATACAGCTCAATTCGTTTGATGGGAGGGTCCACCATAGTTGGACATAGGATGGCCAACTCGTTTGACCTCTTAGTATACGCCTCAATCTCAGACCCCATCATCTTCAGATTGAAAAACTCCACTTCTAGCTTGTGGATGTCATCCCGACTGCAGTACTCCTCTTTGATCAGTTCTTTGAAACCATTCCAGGGTGTGGCATTAGCAACTGCCAGTCCTAGTAGTTGAACCTGCGCCTTCCACCAGGTTAACGCAGCTCCTTCAAGTGTTCCGGTAGCATATTTCACCCTACGGTCTTCGGGGCATTCGCACATCTCGAAAACAGACTCAAGCTTTTCAAACCAGTGAAGAAGGTCCACAGCTCCTTCGGTGCCACTGAAAGTAGTAGGTCGGCAGTTCATGAACGTTTTGAATGTGCACACAGGAGGTTGAGCATGTTGACCTCCTGCTGGGTTAGCTGCGAGTGCCTCATTGACTCGTTCATTGATCAAAGCCGTCAACTGGGCTTGAGTGAGGTTGATACGTCCTCCGCGTCCGCTCATGATCTTCATAATGAAGCAATGTAAGTGAGAAAAGTGTCGCGAAAGTGCGTAAGTGTGGGACGATAGTAGAGAGTAAGCACACAAGGTTCAAATAGCAATTATCACATTATCTAATGCACAGTGACAACTATCTAACCAAAAATATAACATAAATCATACCATTTATGGTGTCGAGTCTTGCACGTGGAGCGAAGCGTCGTTGTGGATCGTTGAGCACTGTACAGGTTATAGTCTGGTTTTATCAAAAAGCTTTTCCCCTTTTTAAAACCAAGTTCGCTATAACCAATGGCTCTGATATCAATCTGTCACACCCCCAAAATCCACCATGCGGAGTACCACCGCTTGGAGGCGTGACGTGACCAGGATCGAGCCACCAATCATATTGAACATCGTAATTAAGTAAATAAGACCAACCACAATACGATTGGTGACCAAAGCTAGTTAACCATGTTTAGTTTAAACAGCGGAAGCATAAAAGTAAATCCAAAAGCATGAGTCCATAGTTTATAAGTTAAAGTTCAAAACACAAGTTTAATAAGTTCATAAGGATTTAAATAATAAGCACGGAACATAACAGTCCGTACACCACAACGACTCCTTCCTCGTGCAAGCTCCAAGCATTTAGCGACCTGTAAGGCATGTAACAACTAGTCAACAACAAAGTTGAGTGAGTTCACGTTTGGTTGTTTAGTTTTTAAGTTGTTTCTGAAAAACGTGGTTTGACTTCCGTTGGCTTAATTGCCGTCGGGTTTACCCCGTAGTTGAAAGTATGTTTAACCAGTTCCTTTTTCATTACCCAAACCATAACCATAATCAGTGGGGGCTTTCCCCGTGTGAACTACTAGACGGTATGATATCGACTACTACGAACAATAGTTGTGCCCTACATCAGTGTCTATCATCACTGACAGTTTGCCATAGTCCATAGTACATGCCCGTCCGAACAGCACGGTGTGAGGTTTGTTAAACCTAATAGCGCTATTAACTAATGACCCGCTCGCCATTGGCCTCGGCGATTAAGTCGATATGAAGAGGGACTTATTGATAGAGTTTTGTCTAGCTAGTTTAAGGTTGTTGTCCTGCACCAAGAGGACGAACGTACGTATTCTGCACCAGGAGAATTCGTAGGATTAATAATGGCATCCTCTTTATGGAGGATGGTCGTATATATCTTCCCAAGGGGATATATAGATTTAGTTTTAAATTCTTTAACCCATTCCCAAACCACCGGGCTGTTTTCGGACAGTTTAATAAAATAGTTAAATTATTCCAAAAATTCCCAATTTTTTACAAAATGTCTTAAGCATTCTAAATTTTATTGTGTAAAAATATCGGGGTCCAGTTCATTACCAATATTTTATAAAATTTCATTTTCCGGACTGCACTCAGATTTATCTTTTTCTGACCACAGTACACAGAACAATTTATTAAAAATTCATCGTGAGTCCGATTTACGAAATTCCAGTGGGAGAGTTACAAACACATCAGTGGTCAACAATGGTATAAATTTCATGATCAGATTCCTCACAGGATACAAGTTATGACAGAAAACAGGACGCATATTTCCAGCAGCAAAAATGCAGTTCTAGCTGCTGTTACGAAAAGACACTTTAAAAATAGTAAACGAAGTCCAAAAATTATGATTCTGGTGCCATTAGAACCGTATTTTATAATAAAAAATTATAGACTTAAGAAAATACATTTTTCGTTAAGTTACGGACTAGTTACAGCCAGTTAAAGGCGGCTGGAAATGCAGATCAGCAAGCTGTTTTCAGCCTTTTAACCTTATAAAGTGTGTTCGATTGATTTCTTTAACATGTTTAGCGATCACAATAATACTTACAGCAGATTAGCACTTATATATGTCAGATTTATCATGTATTAACATATTTCATCATCATTTTTAACACTACTTTACCATATGTTAGATGATTGTTCAAGACTTGTTTAAATCTTTTAGACTTTCTAACTTTTTGACCTTTAAACATCATTAACCACATAAAAACATGAACAAGATGAAGATCTAAAGTACTTACTACTAGCACAAGGCTAGGGGGGTTCGAGTGTAGAAAAGTGGTGGATAAAAGAAAACGAGAGCGGTCCTTCAACTTCCGAACGCACCGAGCTTCGTTGTTCACCTTCTTGCACCTTTGTATAGATGGAAAACGGCTAGATAGTGACTTTATGGTGGGTGTATGTTGGGTGGATGTGGCTGCCGAAAACGGTGTAGGAGGGAGAGGAGGAGCTTTGCAAGTTTGATGTATGTTTAGTGAAATGAAATGCATATCTTCATGTAAATTTATAGACCATGTTTCCTCTTAGCCCATCATGCAATGTGTCTATTTGATACCCAACATCTAGCAATAAAATAATCAAGAAAATCTAGTGGATGTCCCCCACTTCACAACCGATTATGGGGAGGGTGTTTGGTTTAGTTGGATTGCAAATAATTAGTTACAAACTAGTTAGAAGTTAGTTAGAATATTTAGTGGTTTTTGGTGTGTTATGTAATAAAAGGTGGGTTAGGGTATTCGGGGACCCTAACTAGCTCAGAAAAATATAAACAATGTGTTTGGCAATATTTTTGTGTTCCGGGTAAAGTCCGGTTGTTCGGTTCGATACTGTTCTGTTAAAGTGCTTAATTAATCCGTAAGGTGTCCTACATATATATTTTTGTAACGTTTTTAATTTTCAACACTCAGGAAAATATAACGGACTATTTAGTGACCTTTCTGTACACTGTTAGTATATTAACAAGTACATGTAAGTATAACACAGTAAATCAGAGAGCAGTTAAATGATTCAGCGCAGTCATCAAGCACTTTATTTATCATTAATAAATTGTACGGTTACATGTAAATTTGAGGGTTGTCACATCGGTGCTCCCCATGGCGATGAGCTTGGGTGGATGAATCCTTTCTCCAACAATTCGTCCAACTGTTTCTTTAATTCCTGCATTTCTGCGGGTGCCAAACGGTAAGGTGCCTTGGCAATTGGTGCTGTTCCTGGTAGCAGATTGATTTTGAATTCAACTTCTCTGTCTGGCGGTAGCCCTGGTAATTCTTCTGGAAACACGTCTGGAAACTGGGATACTATTGGAATATCTTGTAGTTCTTTTCCTTTAGTGTTAATGATTATGGAAATAAAATACACCAATGACACTTTTCTTATATAACTTGTTGTTTTCATCACAGAGATGAATTTTGTGGATCTAGATGGTTTATCTCCTATAATTGTGATCTTTTCACCTCTTGGTGAATTTACTTGGATTGACTTTTGATCACATAAAATACTGGCTTTATTGGCTATTAACCAATCCATTCCTAATACGACATCAAATCCTGCCAGATTCATTGGGTAAATGTTTGCAATAAATTTTTGATTTAGAAATTCTATTCTTGCTCCCTGTAAGATTTCAGAAATCTTAATGGTTTCTCCATTTGCTGTCTCTACTTGATATTCTTATGGGAGTTTTGTTAATGGTTGATTGAGAAGTTTGCAAAATGAAGTATTAATAAAACTTTGGTTCGCACCAGAGTCAAATAATACTTTAGCAAAAATATCATTAAGTAAAAACGTACCGGCGATCACATCCGAGATCATCTTTGCTTCTTCTGCAGTTAGAACAAATGCTCTAGCATTTTTAGTATTCTTGGTGTTCAGAGCTGGAGCTAGTTTTGGACAGTTTGGTTTGATATGACCTTGTTCTCCACAGTTGTAGGATATCCTGTTGTTAGGTTTCTTCCTGCAATCTTCTTCCTTGTGTCCGGATATTTTGCAGAAGTTACAGTATATGGAGCATCTTCCAGAATGCTTCCTTTTGCAATACTTGCAATAGGGTGCAGAAGTAGAACCTACATTTTTCCCACGGTTGGAATTTCCATAACGAAATTCTTGGGTAAGCCTTTGAGCTAGGTTCCTCCTCTGATCCTCTTCTCGTGCACGCACTAATTCATCAGTCAAGGTGTTTGCTAGTTCTACATCTTCTTCTATGGTTTGAGATCTAGCTGCCTTGACTACATGTCTTATCTCACTGATTAGTCCCCAGATGTAACGGGAGATTAATACTGGTTCAGGTGATGCAAAGGTTGGTACTATTCTAGCATATTCAAAGAATAAAGTAGTGTACCCCTTACTATCCACTCCAGTCATTCTAAGGTTTAGGAATTTATTTGCTATCTGTTCTTTTTCATTGGGAGGGCATAATTTTCTTTCCACCATATTCTTAAATTCCTCCCATTCCATATTGTAAACCCTATCACTTCCCCTAGACTGGAGGACAGTGTTCCACCATTCTAAGGCTGAATTCTTAAACAGATTGGAAGCAAACATTATCTTATCCTCTTCCGCACACTTGCTTATTTTTAAGACTGCTTTAGTCTTTTCTATCCATCGTAGAGCTGCAATGGCCCCTTCATTGCCCGAGAATTCCATTGGTTTACAAGACCAGAATTCTTTATAAGAACAACCATAAGGCATGGTTCTTCTTCTTTTGGGAATGGGCACTTGAAGTATGGGTCCATTGTTTACGCTGTGTTCTGGTTCAGTCGGTCGCTTACTGCCATTGTTACTTTTATTATCCGCGTCCTTAATCGTTTGAATAATAAATGGCATTGCTTCTATAATCCCTTGTGCCACTATGTGTTGGATGGCACTATTGTCCACT
>JARYGA010003372.1:0-27778 GCA_030545235.1 Helianthus tuberosus | reverse complement strand
AAACGATGTCACACAACGACGCTTATAAAACGATATAAACCATACGAGTTTTATTACGAGAATGATTTATGATTTGGTTTACATAAACAAATGTTTTGGGTTAAGATTCATGGCATCGAGGTTTATAAATTGTAACCAAACTGTTTTGATTTGGTTATTCATTTTACGATACAAATATTTTACAAAACAAGGTTTTCTAATGTCGATTAACGAAGTCGTACGAGTTATTTCGACATGCAAACGAGCCATGAATCTGACACTCTCACAAAACCTATGTACTCGCCAGCATTTCTTTGCTGACTTTGTTTTTACATATGTTTCAGGTGATGTTGCTTAATGATGATTACGAATAGGATGCATGCTCACTTAGGACCGGACGGGGCCTTAGTGATTTAATAACGATAATAGACTATGTTTGACTTGTTTGTATAACTCTAAGACAATGTTTAATATTAAATAAAATGAAACTCTTTGTATCCATGGTTTGAAACAATAATTCTGTTACAACACTCCCCGATGTTTCCGCCACGGTTTGTTGTTTTACGTGGTCGGGGTGTGACACCAGGTAAGTCTTCAGGAAAAACCTTAGGATAATCTCGAACGACAGGGATGTCTTGAATAGTTTTACCCTTGTCTTTCTCCTCTACGACACGTGCCAAGAAAGCCAGGTAATTCTTTCTTAGGTATCTCTGGGCTTGGGTGCTTGTCATCAGTTTAAGGCTACTAGCGGGTTTCGCTCCACGAACCTCTAAGGTTTCACCAGACAAAAGAGGCACACGAACAATCTTGTCAAAACAAACCACCTCTGCACGGTATTGGGTCAACCAATCCATCCCTACTATAAAGTCGAAACTCCCAAGTTGCATTGGCGTGAGATCAATGGGAAAAAGATGATCGTTGAGGTTCAACTGGCAATTTCGAATGACGGAATCGAGTACAAGGGATTCACCACTGGCTAACTCTAATGTCAAGGGTTTTCCTAGTTTTGTTCTAGGCTTTGCAAGCAAAGGTTCAAAAGCTAGGGATACAAAACTCTTGTCGGCACCCGAATCAAAAAGAATAGAAGCAAGTTGGTTGTTAACATAGAACATACCGTTCACCACCTCATTGTCGGCACGCGCTTCATTGGCATTGATGTTGTATGCTCGTCCACGAGCCGGGTTCGCATTAGCCAACTTCGGGCACTTGTTCCTGTAGTGAGTCAAATCTCCGTAATTGTAGCAAGACCCAAGCGGAAAAGGAGGTCGTGCAGGATTTGCTGGCTGTTGGGCAGGGTTTTATGCTGCTTGATTCGGAGCAGGAGGAGAGCGACATGTGTTAGCCAAATGGCCATACCTTCCACAGTTGTTGCAAAGACGACACTGAAGATGTGGTTGATGATGACAATTGCACTTGTTACAAAGAGGTGCAGTACCAACATACTGTTTCTTGGCAGGTGGTTGTGCTTGCTGGGTAGGAGCAGCTTGATTGGTCTGTGCAACAACGGTAAAGTTCTTGGAAGCCTTACGCTTCCTAGATTTCTTCGAGGTTTCAGCTTTCTTTCCCTTCTTCTTCTCTGTATTGTCAGATGGTTTCTTGTCACCCTTGCGGTGGAGTTTACCCTTCTTGACTTAAGACTCAGTCAAGGTCGCAGCTAGCTCAATGGCTTGTCTCACCGTGGTAGGGTTACTGCAGGTGACAATATCCTGAACGGGATCAGGAAGACCATCTATGTACTTCTCAATCGCCTTGTCCAATGGTGTGACCATGGTGGGACACAGCAGGCTCAGTTCTTCGTATCGGTCTGTGTAGGCACGGTGCTCTCCACTATCTTGCTTGAGATCGTGGAATTCGTTTTCCAGTGCCCTCATTTCATGACGAGGACAAAACTCCTTCATCATAAGTGCGTGAAGCTCTTCCCATGTTTGAGCCATTGTCACGTTGGCACCTCTGTCCCTCATCACACCATTCCACCAAGTAAGCACCCTTTTCTGAAACACACTTAACGCAAACTCAACCTTTCACTCATTCGGGCATTGAACGTGACGAAACGTATTTTCGAGACTTTCAAACCACTGTAGGAGCCCAGTTGCTCCTTCTGACCCAGAAAACTGAAGCGGTTTAGCCGAATTGAAAGTCTTAAAGTTGCACGGAACAGGTGCGTTCTTATTGTTGTTTGCTTGGTTTAACTGAGTTACAAGGTTCGGGAGTACAGCAGCAATTTGCTGAGCGATCAAGGCTGCCATTGCGGCGTCTTGAGTTTGATCACGTCGAGGAGGCATCTAAAAGAAAAGGAACACAAGGAAATGTGTGAGATTGACATAAGACAATCAAAAGGAGTATTGGAAAAATCGACAACACAAAAGGAAGGTGGTCATTTGTCCATTACTTAAAACAAACAAACAACACAGTGACTAATCAAAGTGAATAGGTCTACATAATGCATAATGAAGACATGCTTTAGCTTATAAGTGGACACTCACCCCAAGAGTTCCCAGGTAAGAGTGACTGGTCCTATTATGTGGATTTGTACGAACACTCTAGCCTTAGACAGAAAACTCAGGGTACAGGCAACCACCCTTCCAGATTGCACGTGTTCACATTATTAAGACTGAAACTTTGACGAGATTTGAAAACTTTAAAGGCGTAAAGCCTAAAAATAAATCATCTAAGGATAGATGATTGATTTTCAAATGGAATTGAGATTTGTGTACTTGTTTTGGTAATCACCTAAGGATAGGTGATGGTATTGTTTTAAGATCTAAACACAAGGTAACTTGTGTTAGGGTTCTAGAAAGGTTATAGTCTAGGTCAAAATTTTATTAATAACCTAATTCCCTATAAGCATGAGCTCTGATACCAACTCTTCTGTCACACCCCGACCGCGTAAAACAACAAACCGCGGCGGAATCGTCGGGGAGTCGTGTGGCAGAATTATTGTTTCACAACACATGATAATTAAAGTTAAGTTTTACAAGTTTAAATTATTACATTGTCTTAGTTCAAACAAAACACATAACATAAAAGACAATAACTTTCTTGATTTTAGATTGCTAAGGCCCAAGTCGCCCTAAGTGTAGCTTGCTCACATTAAACATTCGCTCCTGAAACATATGTGAAAGTAAATATGTCAGCATAAAAATTCCTGTGAGTAACATAGGTTTAGTGTTGAAGATTCATGACTTTGTATGTTAAAAGAAATGTTTAATGAAAAGTAGTCATGAACCTTATAAAATATTTTCTTTTATAAAATCATATGAAAATCAAATGATATAAAAGAATGATGTATGGTTAAGTAAATAACCAAATGAAAATAATATGTATACAATATGTCATGTCTTGTCTTTGTTGAAGTGGTTTAGATAACGCCATGATATGCAATACAATAAAAGCACTTATATATAGGAAGTACCATCGGCGTATCCACCACTCTTTTATCATATTACACACGTCTCGTTACTTAAATCACT
Organism: Helianthus tuberosus; assembly: GCA_030545235.1. NCBI lineage: Eukaryota > Viridiplantae > Streptophyta > Magnoliopsida > Asterales > Asteraceae > Helianthus > Helianthus tuberosus. The sequence goes on along the minus strand of JARYGA010003372.1, from coordinate 24,329 downwards.
TATTAATAACCATGAAATAATGTCTTGTTTAAATGTCAATGTCCAATGTTAAATGTCATGTGTAAACAATGTCTAATGTCAAGTATAAACCATGTCATGTATGGCGAATAAATAGTATTTACTCAAGCCAAATGCATAATGTCATGTATAAATAAATGTCTTATGTAATCAAATGTCTTGTACAAAACAAAGTCTTTGAGTAAACAAAAGTTTAAAACAAAATTTATGTTTTGAAAGCCATTGCTTTTATCGATATGAACATTTATGTGGTTTGTCTATCGCATACACTCAAGCCTTGAGACTGTCGGATAAACCCTTATCAGGATCAAGGTTTATCAAAAATGTATTCGGATTCTGTCATTCCCCTTCCGAAATTCCTAGAAAGCGGGAACGGGATTTGTCAAGTCCTATAGCGCTATTACATATTACCTAGCGGCGTGATCAATGTTAATGAATGTACTACTAACCCGTTAAACATACCAAATGTTCTTTTCAAGGTAAGCATGTCATGAAAATGTCTTTGTAAAACCATGTAATAGGCATACTAAGTCAATATGCCAAGTAAAATGTCTTTGAAATAATGCATTATATGTACTATGTAACAAAAATGTATAATGTCATGAAAACGAAAAGTAAAATTATGCACATATGCTTCACCCCAAAACATTTGAAAACGTAAAATAGGGGAACTATGTACTCACCTTTGGGTGCGTTTTTAAGTGTTAACACAATTCCTCAAATTGTTTATTCGTCCTAAATTAAATAAGAACGATTTAATAATCAAAAACTCACAAAAATACCTAAGTTTCTCCGATACTTAGAATTTTCACATAACTTCGAGATTTTCTCGAAAAGTTATTATTTTTGATTATGTTGGTGTGAATATATATATATATATATATATATGTATATATATATGCGTTCACATATATATTTTAAGAACTTTGCGACTTGAAAGATTTTATTGGTGACCCTCATCATGTTATAAGCAATATATCTACGATTTGCACGTCGTAATATATATACTTATTGTGACATACAATAAATATCGTAATACACATAATCTTGTCAAGTATTAACATGTCATCATACACATATTATAAAACACATAACACATTGTAACACAAAAAATTTACCCATGAACAACCCATTATAGTGTATGTTGAAAAACACGTATTTTAGCGATTCGGTAACGTTTTTGGGCGCCGGAAGTCACATATGACTAACCAAACACCAAGTAAGCTTAATATAAGTTAACATACTTATTTTTATATCAAAAATAGCAGTTTACTTACTGATCTAAAACAGTTTTATAAAAATCCTTCGAAAAGCCGATTTTTAACCGATTTACCGCATAGTTTTGCATCAAACGTTACCCTAACCATCCCAAATTGTAACGGCTTGATATTTTAACATAACCCATTTTATTTACTGAATAAAATAGTGGTTATACTAATGATAGTGTAGGTCTCACATAAAGCACATAAATCATGCAAATTTCACATATTTTACCACTTTCTAAGCTATATGTACAACATGCAAAGCTATCAAACCTATGACAAAGTTTCATGCCATTATAATATACCAAATAATGTTATTTTTAGTGTTTATAATCTGTTCTAAAACATTTTTGTCATACAATAATTTTTTTATCATTTCTTGAGCTTTAAATCAACATGCATTCTTATGTACAAGTGTTTAAAGCACACTATCATATCATCATCATTTCATATGAATTTAAATGCATCAAACATGTAATTTATTCATGTTTACTTACTGATTTAATTGAACATTCGTCATATCATGCACAAATCATCAAGCACTTGCATTTTAACTATCATTCAAGAACAAGCAACAACTTAAAAACTCTCAAATATGTCTGATAATTTTTTTGGCCATTTACATGTCAAAATACTAACATTATTTCAAATTATAACTCATGATTCAATCACTCCTTTATATCTCTAACATATTTGTACATAATCTTGTTCATGCAAGCAAACATCCTAAACAAGTATTTATCAAAAATCAACTCAAACTCAAATCTCATACACATACATATATATACACGGTTATATATACACACATATATACTACCATTTTATTTTGTATCAAGACCCATTTCTGTTTAGATTTCAAGTTTGTGAAAAATTCCAAGATTCAAGAGAAACTTCCAATCATCAAGAACAACCAAGAATCAAGTGTATGATTTAAACATAAACTTTATACCTTCAAGATTCAAGTGAGCTTTTTTTGATGAGATTTGGATGATATGGAGCTTGAAATCACTTGAAAACACCTTGGAAACTCCTTTGGATCTTCACACCAACTTGAAACTAGCTTGGAATGGAGTTTAATCTTCAAGAACAAGGTTGCAAAATTGGAAATGGGGATGGTGGTGGTGTGTATGGTTATGGGGGAGAGAGAGAGAGGAAGATGGAGTGAAGTTGATGAAGTGAAATGATCTTGTAAGATTCAAGCCATACTTATAGTCTTCCACCAATATTTTGGCAACCAAATCAAGCAAAGATCTAAATAAAATAAGAATGAAATCTAGGAGATATGGTGTGATCTTGGTGGGGTCCTTGTGACCGTAAGTTCCAAGGGGGGGGGGGGTAAGTGTAATTTTTGAATGGTAAATTAGATAATAGTTGGAGGTTTAAGTGAAAAGTCTAGTGTTTTAAGTGTATGACACATTATATAGTGTGTTAGGGTGTTCGGGGATCATAACTTGCCAAGAAATAATTAAACAATGTTTCTGGCAATAATTTGGTGTTCCGGGTCCGGTTGTTCGGTTAGATACCGGGTATTTTATCTAGCGTTTAAATCCCGGTTTATGGCGTTTTAAATTATTTTTATTATTCTATAAAAATAAACTCGCCAAAATATTATTGAAATAAATATCAGTTGCCGAGACTGGCTGCGTTGTCCGCGTTTTGCAGTAGAAACACTATGTTACGCAGTAACACGCGGTACGCGCTTAAACTTTGAAAAATAACGTTTTTAAGCGTTTTAATTTATTTTTTAACACGAACATGATTAAAAATAAAATTTTAATCATCACAGAATATTTTTAGGATTTAAATATTATCCAGGCGGTCACTAACGTTCGTTACGCAGTTTTGTCGCAAATAGTTCTAAAGTTTGAATAAACATGTTTTTGCCATACCGAATCCTTCGAAACTTATTTCTAAGTTATGTAAAGGGTATTTAGGGTATGTTTGGCTTATGTCACAGTTCCGGTGTGTACGTCGCGTTAAACTGATTATGTTTACATAACGGTTTATCATTTCACTTCCAGAACATGTTTGAGAGTTCGGAACTGAACAATGATTGAAAACGTACTAATGTCACAAGTAATTAAAAAAATATTGAAATTAAAACACCATATTTCATTAAATATAAAGTTGTTCGGAACAGTACAAGGATTAAAATTACATAGATGTCACAGTTCGTTTGTTAAAGTGGCTTTTGTGGATGTTGGGGATATAGATCGATGCCGTGTGAGTGGGGTTTTCGCTTTGGTCTTCATCTTTATCTTCATCCCACTTTAGTGTTATCGATCTCCTCTCCTCATTCAAGCCTTTTTCAAGAACAAAGAACACAAAATGACATATAACTGTCATCAGCCTCTTTTTCTTGAAGATTTGTCCATCTCATGCAGCAAAATCTTACTGAGTTACTCCCCTCGCCTTACAATTCATTCAGTGAAATTTCACGCAGAACAATACTGAATATCCAAGAAAGGATGTTTGCCATCTTTGATTTTTTTTAACTCTTTTGGCGTTTTACAGTGAGTGGTATTTAGGAACCATGGCGTTGTTTTTTTGGTGTGATCAAATGGAAGTTGCTGAGAGGTTTCTTTTTATAAGATGTCTTTGGCGCGTAGTTTAGGCGGGATATTATTATAATAAAGTATTCGTCGTTTTAGGTACTGTTTGTAATTGCTGTTTTGCTAAGCTTTATCTGTTAAGTCTGTAACACGTCCCATTTTTCAAGTTTGACGTTTTATATTTTAATGTCGTTTTTGTAGGCCAAGATGATAAAATACATTATGTAAAACACAAAGAAAACTACGTGGGAAAAATATTTTTTATTATTTTGGCGTTTAGTATTTAGGTAGTGTTTTATATTTAATGGCGTTTTTTTTTTGTAAAAAACGATGTTTTACCATTTTTGCCCTTAATGAAGCACGTCCCAAGTAATAAATTTGATGTTATTTTCAAAAACGCCACCGCGCCAATCTAGTCCATAGATTGCTTTGATTTGACGATCCATAAGCGTTCTCACTGTTCTTACACTTTTCACCGTTTTCCCTAAATCCTGACATATATACCTGGACTTCAACTGAATTTTAATATGTCAAGGTGTACAGTATCATCTGCAAATCGTTTGTCAGTTTTTCCCAAAGTAGAATCTTTCCTACAACATAAAGTGTGTTAGGATTTGCTGAACAATTAGTATTATGCAGTAAATAAGAATATCAGTTATAACACTATAGATAAATCCCACAATCGTGCTTGTTTATGTTAATTTGTTAACATTTTAAACGGAGATAAACAAAGAAATTCTCGAGCTGGCTGCTGCAACAGGGTTGTAGGTAATAACCTGGCATCCTCCACAGCGGCCACGCCTAATTCTTGGCACCCAATACCGGGGTGTGCATATACATACAATGAACCTGATGCACCCAATTTTGCCAGAAAAAGTAACATCCAGTCCCGGTCTTATCCAATAAAGATCAAGAAACGGATCAAATAAGAACTTACCATAACTGGTCCTCCATATGAACATAATATCGAAAGCTACCAAAACCGAGTACCGGCTAACTATTTATTGAACACTGCAAAATATGAGCAAAGTCAAAGATGTTCTTTCAAAATTTTTGATCATGCGAGTTATTTTAGATTTTGGTCTGTCCTGGACACGTAGATATTACTGCTTGAAATCTATACAGCATAAAACGAATAATAATTTGAAAAAATAAATCTTTAAACTCATAAAAATAAGTAAAACTAAACTATGACAAGAAAGATCAAGATGTTTAAAATTTAAAGTGTTAAAATAGTAACAATTACATATGAAAATGAAAACTAATCAAACATTTAAAATCTAATAGCAAGAATTAAGAAATTTTAACTTTAACTCCATCGAGTACTGAACTTCTCGGTGTATATCCTTGAGCTTTGTCATGAACTGCAAGTCTCTATCACCACATTCTATGTTACTCGCAACACACAAGTCACGAATTGCAGTGGTTGGCATCACCCTCAAGTTTCTGGAGCCCTGGCCTCTTGTGAGCAGACCAAGTTGCAATCCATCAAAACACCTCTTCAACTCTTGAAGAGTAGCCTTATCTGCATAGACTTCCTCTTCATTTAGTTTAATAAATCACTGCTTCAAATCATCAGATTGTATAGAAGTTGATGCCATTGTTATTATTGAAATGATAAAGTAAATGAATCAGTGTATGATGCAAAACCATTGGATTAACAATGGTATTATACAGAGAAATAAAAATTAAATATCTAACAGCCCAAAAGTCCGAATTAAATGCAAGTGTTAAATAAAAATTTATATTTAAAATCCGTGTACATTTAATGATTTAGGAGGAAAATACGTGTACATTTAATGATTTAGGAGGGAAATTATTATAATACACATAAAGATACTTTCAAAAATGAGTTTTCATAGGAAAGTAAATAAAATTAAATATCTAGAAACCCAAAGGCCGAAATTTAAAGCTTCAAAAATAGGTTATCATAATTAGGAATCGTCTCTTCATTTACCATATCACCCCTTGTAAACACTATAAAAAGGGAATGATTAGTTTAATTGAAAACATCAACAAATTACTTTTAAAAAACTGTTCATCCAAAAACAAACCGTCCAAAAACACGACCAATATTCTAAATGGCAAACTAAAGTTTTTACCACTTGGAAGATACTAACGTTGTTAAAAAGCGATTTTCAAGATGGTCACTTGAAGAACAGAGAACATACGAAGAACTCAACAGAAATGTTGGTGTCCTGAGTGGAAATTATTATAAGCAAACCTGGAGTAGTATTGCATTGCTTGATGAAGTTGTCGATTCTACTCCATCAGAGTTCAAGGATAAGACAGAAGAATTCATCACACAACTGTTGAAACAACACCAGAAGATTTGTGACATGTTAGTTGATTTGCAAAATAAAAGAAGAGATGAAATTGCATGGAAGAAGGCGAAAGTCTTAGAAATCCTGGAAAGTGTTCAATGGAGGGTGTAATGTTTTGATATTTTTCAAAATCTAAGTTTTGTAATACTATTTAATATCGAATGAACAAAATTCAAACTTTCTTTTTTGTTGTTTATCATTATCAGTGCTCAGAATCACATTTTTTTATTGGTTTTACACACAAACAAATGGTATAAACAACATCAAATTCTTAGTAACACATATTAGACACAATGGAATTTTTCTTGAAAAGACGATTCTTACCAACAGTAACGCTGTTAAATTTTCTTCCTCCTCCAAACAGTCCCAAAATTCAAGTCACCTGCAAAAATTTGTAAATCTTTTTTAATGATAATGAATACAATATATTCAGAAGGCTGAAAATCTCAAACGAAACTGATATGGTTGGTCAAACACTTACTTCAGAAAAGCATACATCTAAAGTTTGGATGGAAGGTGACGTGGTGCGAGTGTGTGTATAATTTTTAGATATATTTTAAGTACTTTTCACTCGTTATTCAAGCTTTAAATTTATAAAACACGATATAAAACTATCACTCTCTACAACACGCTAGGGGAAGTGCACCCATCGTTGGCGTAGTATAGTGATGGTAAGATACCGAGATCGTCCAAGGACATAAGAGCTTTTAATACCGGAATATCGTCGACGTCTAATCTAATCAAATTTTGAGAAACGGTTTTTAATAAGTAAAATAAATAAATAAAAGAAACAAATAAACAAGATAGAATCATTTGGTTCCGATTCATCAAATATGTATCCTTTGATGATTTCCGCACTTTGGGTTTTTTAAAAGATTATCTTAGTTATAGTGGCATGTCCGTCTTTTGGAGGCAACGCTACCTTCAGCCATATTGGTCTGAGTCAGCATGGATACAGTCCCGCAAGGCCGGAATATTGAAAGATAATTAAGTAAGTTATTAATGCAAAATGCGGCATGTCCCTCTTTTGGAGGCAACGCTACCCTCGGCCATATTGGTCTGAGTCAGCAGAGATACAGTCCCGCAAGGCCGGTTTAAAGTTTTATTAGTAGTTTATTTATAAGGGATTCAAGCTGTTCTTACTTCCCTCGATTTGATGCTATCTGCCCCAAAGGAAGTCCTAATAAGCATGAATTAAGTCCTTGTAGGATCTATACATTGAACAAGGCAAGAACTTTACCCAAACCACCCTTCTAACCCCCTTCCAGGCAGTTAACGCGCTTTTTATAGGCCGTAAAGACACGAATGAGTGAATCAACAAAACATGAAGAGATGATAGAATAAAGTTCACTTTCAGCATAAAAAACTAGTTATTAAAGTCATTAATACATACCCAATTAAAAAGTTAAACAAAGCTTGGAAATCAAAAGTAATACATAAATAACTTGTCTTCACCAAGTGATGTAAGAGATTATCCAAGCATGGCCTTTGTTTCACAAAAACTCTTATGATCAATCTTGGATCCTAAGACTACTACACACACTCTAAAGATGGATGATGGATGAATGTGGTGGATGATGGTGGTATTGTGGTGGTGGAATGGTGTCAAGTGTGAGAGAAGTAGTTTACCAATGGATGAGTTGCAAGTGAACCAAACACACCTATTTATAGCTGAAAACAGACAACTCACATGGCCCCGTGCCCGCTGGGCACGACCCCGTATCATCCTTCTTCTTTGTCTTCATTTAATGCACTTGTCAGTCCGGATGCTTGCACGGCCCTGTGGCCATTGTACTTGTTGTACTATCCAAGATTTGCGAATCTAGGAGCTGACCACGGCCCGTGTCCATGGGACACAACTCCGTGTCTCTTGTCTGCTTCTGTTTGTCTTCTTCTGTCTAGAATCTTGAGTGGGGCAGGACCCTATGCCCGGCAGGCACGACCCGTGCTTGTCTTCTAATTCCTTGTTTTTGTTCTTAGGGTGAAGCTTGGAGGGTTCGTGATGTGTTGCAAAACACACTCATTTATCTATGTATTTTGTATATCGTTTCGATAGGTTTTTTTAGTTGTTTTTTTGTTATTTTAGGTTTGTATTTTATTAGGTTGTGTTTTGATAGGTTGTGAAAGAATATAAACTTAAATTGTTTATTATATTTATAAAAATATGTAAATGTGATGAAGCTTTCAATTTGAAAAAAAAATCAAGGTTACATTAATTATATGTAGTTAATGATTTGAATTAATTGTTGGTGAAATTAATTAAGTCTTTTGCTAGAAATATTAAATAGAGATGAAGGAGATTGTCGTGTGATCCCAAAATGTCATAATTGTCAATAAATGTTTTCTTGAAACTAAATTAATTTGGGAGAAATTTATATAGTTTTTTTTTAATTACACACAGGGACAAGAAGCCACAAATGGGTGGCAAACTTGTATTAAATGGGCTCTATATTAAAAGAAACATTAATGGGCTGAATTAATAAAATAGTTATGTTGGATTAGTGAGTGAGTTTGGGCTGTAAGGCTACATGGTATGGTGCTCATCCTCCCTTGGAAGATGATCCGCCACATAGGCGCCACATCATAGTCCTCCCAAGGATGGTCCTTCCCCTAAATTTAGTGGAAATGGGAGGATGATCCTACCCCACCACTTTTTATTTTTTATTTTTTTAATCTTCCACATTTTTTAACATTTAACAAATAAATTAAGAAAATATTTTCATTAATATTAAAAAACATTAGATATACTTAAAAAAAACATAAACTAAAAAAAAAGATAAACTTAAAAAAAATCTTAATATATTAAAAAAAGCTACTAGTGTTCGTCCTGCATGTATCGCAGTGTAAAAAAATCCTAATATATTAAAAAAGCTACTAATTTTTGTAAATTAGTGAAACCCCTTTGCCCCCTAGCGTCGTATCGCAGTGTAAAATCCGAATTAGACTGGGCCATGTCGCCTGCGATACGTAAAAAAAGTCGACGACTCATGCAGAACCGACGTCGAAACATCTCGTCTGTGTACACGGGTTCGTTGGCAAAATAATCGACTACTAGTTTATCGTGGGCGGCTATATATTTAAAACGAAAAATCTTTGAAATTAATTATAAAATACATTTTCAAATATATATAAAACATATGGAAAAAATAGTAAAGTACCTTCTTGGTCTCGGTTTAATTTTGCTCGTCTAGTTAGCCGTTGGGACGACGCTTCATCACCTGCCATGAAGACCTGAGCCGCGTTCATAATCAAGTTTTGCATAAATGCGTCATTATCTTCCGAAGATGATGAATACCATGTAGACGAAGAAGATGAAGAAATGGAAGAAATGGAAGAAGGTGAAGCCATGGTAATTTTTGAGAGAAAGATGGCTGGTAGTGGGTAAAAAATGGTATAAAAATGTTGAGTTTTTATAAAAAGGGAAGAAAGTTTATAAAATGTGAGAGAGATATGAGATTGTAGTGGGTGAAAAGGTGTGAAAAATGGTGTAAACGTGGTGAGTATTTATAAATTTTGGAGTGAATTGGGTATAATTTTAAAAAGTAGCCGTTGATTTTAATAAATGAAAATTTAATTTGAATTTTTTTTATTTGAACGGCCATAAATCTCAATCTCGGTCCCCACAAGTTTTTGTCCTTTACTGGCCCGTCTCCAACGTCTTCCTCTCGACGGTGAGGACGAAAACGATCCGGGCGGCACGGTGTTGGGCCCGTCGCCGGTCCTGGACGGAGGGGGGACGTCCCCCATACCGCATAGCCTAACATATCTATTGGGATTCAAGTCAAAAGTGATGTAGTTGGGAATTAAAAGAAGAAGATATAATATTGGAGAGGAGGGACACGTGCATGAATAAAAAGAAAATAAAATGGGTTGTGAAGGTATGTCGGCTAGGGGTGTTCAAAACCGGATATCCAAAAATTAAGATATCCGAAAATTTCGGATACTAAATTTCACTATCCGAATCCGTATCCGAAATTTCGGATTTCCGAAATTCGGACGATCGGATAGTGAATCGAATATCCGATTTTTATTTTTTTATTTTTATTTTTATATATAGAACCGGATATTTAGGATAGTTTCGGATATCCGAATATAAGTGTTCGGATATTTTTCGGATATTTCGGATATTTTCGGATATTTCGGATATTTTTCAGATACTTTTCGGATATTTTCGGATATTAGGATATCCGAAAAATAAAAATTAAATTTTCGGATATTTTTTAAAATCACTATTCGAATCCGAATCCGAAAATTCGGATATCCGAATTTCGGTCAGATATTTCGGATTCGGATAATTCGAATCGGATTTTCGGATACGGATAGTTTTGAGCACCCCTAATATCGGCCCAGCAGATTTCGTGAATTAGTGGGGGTTGTGCCTTTGAAAGAATTATTTATACATACATAACATCAACATCAGCCGCACATAATAATACTGGGGGACGCACATATATACAAAAAAAGGTGTGGACGAATTAGAAGAGCATAAGCAGAATTAGTTCGCAGAGGATCAAGAAGGCTGTGCCATATTATAGCTATTATTATTGAAGGCTGCGATCAAGAAAAAAGAGAAAGAATACGGTTCGAGACTTAAAGCCGCGATCAAGATTAAAGTCCGGGTTTGCAATTTATTAGTGTTCAGTTTTAATAACTTTGTTTTTTTAACTTGATACTATGGATTGTTTATTAATTCAGACTTTTTCTTTTTAGTGGTTATGTTTCTTGGCTAATCTTTTATGCTACTTAGGCCTAGATGAAATATGATTTAATGTTTTGACTATTCGGTTTTGACTAATGATTAAATTTAGATGATTTACATATTCCTGTTTTGTGATTGTTTATGAATTTGTATGCTTGTCTTGGTTGTGATTGGTTGTTTGGTTAGGTGATCTTGTTAGTCTGGTCTGGAACTATTTAGATCATTCTAGTTTCGTTAATCTGTTAGGTTTTCGGTCTAGAGCTTGAGATTAGAGATAATTCAAGTTTAACTAAATTAATTAAAATCAACTGAGTATAGTGTGCATCCTTTTCTGGCAACTCTAGCGACGAGTCAGGATTGCTAGGTGATTAGCTAGGCGTTGTTTGGTAGTTTGGGTGACCGATAGCTCGGATCTGGCTACTTATTCACGTTTAGGGTTTCCTAGGTTTTCAATTATTTTACAGGTTTAGCTTCATGACCGGAGGATTTTAGCACCATAGTTGTTTTTAATCTAACAGTCATGGGATTCGGTGTCGATAGCTCGAGTCGTTTCCAATTTAGCACTTCATCACTTTGTTCCATCTTCTATTTTGATTGATCATCCTTAGCGGGAGGTTTTCTGGGTAGATTCGGAGCTTTAGCCATTGGTCAGGACTAGAGGTCATGGGTTGGTCATAGGGATTCGAAGCCTGGGTAGTTCTTTCTCATCATTGTCTGCTTCCCGTCGCTTCACCATCTTGCTTGCTTTCTCTGTTCTTTTGTTTACTCGCTTTAGTAGAATTAGAAAAATCCCAGAAACCCAAATTAAACCAATTAAGTAATTAGTTTAGTCAGAGTCTAGTTTAGCATCGCTAGTGTCTCGTGGGTTCGATACTCGGACTTCATTAGGCTTTACTACGTACGATAGGTACACTTGCCGGTGAGTGGTCTAGCATTTAGAGAGTCTTAGTTTATAAATTTAAAACTAGAGTGTCTAGATTATGTTAGTTTTTATAGACCGTATTCTGAACATCAGTTCGTATAGTGTATCAACTTCCCTTCTTTTGTATTCATGCTAGATTTTGCTGTTAATTTGTTCCTTTTGTTCATTTAAGCTCTTTTAATCCTGAAAATCGAAAGTATACAAAGAAACACATTTTTTCCAACATTAATACTAAAAAGGGTTGATTTTATACCTTATTTGATATAATTTATATGTTGCATTTGGCGCATATCAGAAGGTATGTTGAGTTTTTTTAACTAGTCTTGTCTCTCCTCTCCCTGGATATATATCCCACACACGCCTCTAATTCACACACTGGTACGACTCTGGTGAAACATCACCGTATACACATTTATAAAAAAATGGATGTTAACCTGCAACTTGATAAGATTCATATGCTCAGAAGGTGTAAATGAAGGGGATAATCATGGCTGCGTTTGAGGTTGCAAGTGAACATCCACTGTCTCTCAAACACGCCACGCCACGATTACATCCTAAACTCAGTTTACACTTTACACCCACAAAATCATCACCGCCTAACTTAGTAACCCAAACACCAAATAATGGTTGCATAACATCGATATGATTAGACCAACAACGATATTCAACTAAGAAAAAAAAAACAGTAAGTACATCACCATACTCCACTAAATCAATGTAAGCACATTTATAAGAAATTGGATGTTCACCTGCAACTTGCATAGATTCATAGGCTCAAAGGGTGTAAATGAAGGGGATAATCATGGTTGCATTGGAGGTTGCGGGCGAACATCCACCGTCTCTCAAACACGCCATGCCACGATTACATCCTCAACTCGGTTTACACTTTACACCCACAAAACCATCATCGCCTAACTTAGTAACCCAAACGCCAAACAATAGGTTCATAGCATCGATGTTATTAAACCCACAACGATATTCAACTAAGACCAAAAAAACAGTAAGTACATCACCATACTCCACTAAATCATTGTATGCACATTTATAAGAAATTGGATGTTCACCTGCAATTTGCATAGATTCATAGGCTCAGAGGGTGTAAATGAAGGGGATAATCATGTGTAACACCCCCAAAACGGGTTTGTTAATCAAGCGACGTTAATATTAATGAATGGGTAAATACCGTCAGTGGAAAAAAAATTAGCCCGGTAAATATTAGGATTTAAATAAATAAACCTAATATTAATAAAAAGAGAATAAAATCTTTTGAAGAAATAAAATTCGTAAGAGGCCCGGGTTAACGGGACTTAAAAAAATAAAACGGTTATGAATTCCCCGAACCCACTAAGTAACTAGGAATATCAACCTAGTTAGTTAAGTGATGCTAAAAACAATAAAGGAAACATGATATGGTTAAACTTTTTATAACATTGGAAAATGGAAGGACTAAAATGGACAACTTTGAATGTAGATATTAATAAAGAAAATTTACACCAAAAACACACACAAGTGTGTGTTTCTGGTCGACATATTCACAGAGAAAAAGGGGGTTCTCCTTCTTGAACCCTAACTCATAATTTCCATCAAATTCCAAGGGGAAAACGGATTAGGATCGAAACCAAGCTGAATTCGTGATCAACCAAGCTAAGGGGATCACAAGGTATGTTGAATTTTGATGTTTGGTGATATTTTAAGTTTGTGATAAACATGCATGAAAGAAATTCTTGTATGAATGTTGAATGTTTTAGTGAAATTGATGTGAGTATAAGTCTAGGAACAAACCCTAGATGCAAACTTGTTGAATTTATGCCATAAACTAGTGATTAGTTAACTAATCAAGTATGAGCTAAGTAGGTCTTATATCAATACGATGAACACGTGAAATCGAGTCTTGAAATCGTGAAAGTTGATGTTATAATTCAAGTTCTTGATGTCGTTCATGTACACTAGACATAGGGGCTTGATTTTGATGCAAAAAATTAGTGACATATGTGTGTTTGTAATGATATGTTGATAAAATTGGGGTAAGGTGTTCAAGAGATAGGGTAGAGACTAATCTTGAATGCGAAACCCACCAAGTTTTCGATGAAATGCTTAAATAAATATGGTGCAGACCTGAATTTTGAAAATTCATAATAAATCACATAAAATTGTATGGGTGTGTACTTTATATGCCTAGAAAGGTCTCTGAGTAATCTGTATTTCGTTAGTTAACATGATGACTTGGTTCAGATGTTAAATGGGTCAAAAACGTCGAATTCAGTGGCTATTTCGAAAAGACAGCATGCTGTATGGGCTAAAAATAAGCTGCTATTCTGATTTTGTAAAAATCATATAAATCATAGAAACATCATATATACCTGGAAAGGTATTTGAGAGTTCTACGATCCATCGTCGAACATGTTTATCTAGTTCAGAATTTAAATGGGTCAAAATGGTCATTTACAGCAGCTAAATAGAAAATCGCTGCACATTAATAATGTTCTTATTAACCAAGAAAAAAGGCATAGGATTGTATATACTTGCTTTGTAACATCCCTATTTTTACCATAGGTTTGGTTAAATTTATTAACCACTAGTAAATAGTAACTAGTTTACTTTTAATATAAATATTCAACCCAAATAGTTTTAAACACTATTTTATATATAGTTGGTTGAAATATTATTGGCCTGTATATGAGTGACCTTTCTAATAAAAGTCTATAAAAACTTATATTATTAGACAGGTATATTACGGGTAAGTCGATTGTTAAAAATATGAAGTACCTAAACGGCCCAGGAACCGTTTACTAATCAAACTATAAAAATACTGTGTATTTTGAACCTACTCTATTTTTAATGAAACTTAGACCCAAAAGTAGACAAAAATATTCTCGTTCTGATGATATAATTATTATTTTATAAAACGTTGTATTTTAGAAGTTATAAGCACCAAATAACTGAAGCAGTTGAATTAATTATAATATATAAAATAATAAAATAATATTAAACATATAAATATCTTATATGTAAACGTAGCTTTCAAGAAAGGAAAATAATAATATAATACCAATAATTTTAACAAACATCATATATGATATGTATGCATTAATTATAAACAGGTACGTGTCCTCAAAAGAACCTTGCACCCTTAGAATATTGAACATGTATCAATTTGGTAAATTCATAATAAATAAAAGATGTACGTGGCGCATCATCAGGAAAGTTGTGCTTAGATTCAAAAGCCAACATATTGAGTATAAATAGAGACCATAAGCTATTCATTTGATTCAGACTTCTTTCCTAACGTCTCTCTCTAGAATTATATTCTTTTAATTTTATTTTCACTCTATAATAATAATAAGGCTCTGCCTTGTTTTAAATGTTTTAACTCCCGATCACCGCTACCATTTCCAATTGATCTGAGCCTCATAACATATGTCAGGGCTCTGCCCGACTAAGTTATTGGGGTTCTGTCTCGGGACATCGGGATAAGGTTGAATTAGGGGTACTATATTTAAAAATATATTTTTATTATAGTCCAAAAGTTATACCCAAAATTTATACCAGGAGGCTTTCTAGTTGAACCCTAAAGTTACAAAGTGAGTCCATTTTCTTTTCTCACTATTTTATTCCCTTTTTCTTTGTAATATAATTATATTCAAAAATGTCCCAAACCATAACAACTCTCACCAAAACTATTATATTATTATTATTATTATTATTATTATTATTATTATTATTATTATTTATATTTTGTCTAAAAAGAAACCCTAGTTGAGACCCTCAAATAATCCTGCATAAACCCTAAAATTTTCATAACAATCAGAATCAGGATCAGGGCCCCTAAAACTCAGAGGAGGCATTTCCTATTCGATATTATCTACACAATTCGTTGTCTAAACATAATTTTATGAAAACGTCGACTCACCAGGGCTATGCAAGTGACCAGGCTACCATAGGCTAGGGGGGTGTGCCCCGCGACACGCGACAGGGACCGAGGATCCCTTCGCGACACGCGGGCGGGTCCAATTTCGGGTATAAATAGGGAGGCTTGGGACTTGAACAGTTCGCTTGTTTCGACGTCAAAATTCGATTCAGGCACTGAGATATCATCCAAATACTACAGTAACACACACGATCACGAAACGCTGCTACGATACAGGGTATTAACTCGATCGCTACTACGATTCAATGTCCGATAGATTTAAACTATCCGACCGGATGTTTAAGCGCTATCCTTTGTCATTAGTCGTGATTCCGACAGGATGTTTGAGTACCACCCGAACTCGGGGAATACTCTGTCATTCGTTGTGAATCCGATGGATGTTTAAGTGATTGCACTTTGTCATTCGTTGTGAGGGTTTTAATCTCGTGAGTTACCGTAAATGCTGTATTAGTTACTTACCTAGTTCGTGTGCATTAGGTTACAAGGCTAAATCCATAGGCTAAGCTCTGTCTGTATACATCTGCAATATATCAAGGATTATCTATAGACTAAACTTTGGCCGTATGAATCTGCATGCTTATAATGTGAGTCATTCTCTTTTTATCAAATTTGTTTACAAAAGCATGTTTATTTTCAAAGTTATAATTACAGTGATTAAGTTTATGTAATCACCAAATTACAGCCGGTATGTGGGGTATTGTGCACATTACTGCTGTATTATTACTTTAGGTGGGCGAGCCTAAAATTTGTGATATACGTCACTATTGGGTGACAGGACCCAATAGTCATATAACGTCATCATTGGGGCAGCCAATGGTGATATGACCATAGTCACAGATCCGGTCGAGTGACAAATACCGTGGGTAGTTGGTTGATATCAGAAACATTGTAATCTCTCTTAATACTGTAAATTATAACAAACGTGTCGTTTTAGTAAATAGAATGATTCACTCAGTATTTCCCGCTGACAAAACCTTTTTAAAACGCGTTTCAGGTAATTACAGTAGATTGGAGTAAAAGAGGGATACAGCACTGAAAGGCTTCAAGAAGTGGCTTATTTTATTAATTAAATCAAATTAAGAAATATTGTTTTATGTAAATTGGGTTTATCCCTTATTAAAGCTACCATTGTAAAACATGGGTTTATCCCATCTATTAAATAAATAAAATCCGGTGTTTTCTAAACTCTGATATTTTTCCTAACTCACGGTCCTGATGAAATTTCCGCTGCAATATTTTTCAAAATAATCACCGGTACCACTTGGCTGTTCGCGGCTCCCGATTCCGTCCAGGGTGGGTCGGGGGTCGTGACATGCTTTAGGCATGAAGTATTGATTGTAGGGAACAATAGCACTTTATGTGACATGCTTAAAGTGTTTAAAATCACTTACTAACTAGTTTGTATGAGTAACTTCACTAACGGGTCAAACGGTTAGTGAACGGAAAGAATTATGGTATAAACCTAGTTGTTGAAAACGGGTCTATACGTTGACCCGAGCCAGGTACGCGTAAATAAGTTTATAGTTAAAAATGCGATTTTGGTCAAATAATTAGTGAAAGTCGTTCGTCGTAAAATGAGTGACTAAAAAAAAATTTGACCAAAAAGCCTTTGATGGGTAAACCGGATAAACGACCCTTAGAGGTTGTTTAGGAACTTGTATTATGATTTTGTAACCCTTAGATACGTATAAAAGTTATAGGCATAAACTTTTGTAGTTCAAATGCCTAAAAATGGGTCATTAGCGTAAAATGACTAACCGAAGGGTAAAACTTAGGATAATGGGTTCTATATGTTAAATCCACCACAATAATAGTGGTGGCAGAATATAAGTAGTTATTAAAATATGGGAATGCGAAGTGTGAAATGTGAGGAGCGAGTTAGATGCTTAAATGCATAAAAATCCTCTAAACGGGTCAAAACGGATTACGCGCATATCTTGGATATTTGTCGCGTAATTCACAAAAGTTCCGAATCCGAGATAAAGATTTTGGGTCAAACACATTGGAGTATGATTTATGATAATTTAGAAACAAGTTGTGATTTTGAACATGAACGGGTCAAAAAGTTAAAGAATTGAATTTAAAGCCGTGGGATTAAATATAGTAAATCATAAATTTGGATGTCGGATTTTAACTCCATGAGATGGAGAATCTAATTACGATCGCATAGGAAAAAGAATCGTGTAAAACGGATTTGTAAATTGAAAGTTATGCACATTTTTGTGCATATTAAATTAGTAAAAAAATGGAGCTGGTTAGATGCAGCCAAATGAAACAAACCTTCTGTCGAAACATGTCCGTCGCGCCCCGCGACGGAGAAGACAGAAGTTGTCGCGCCCCGCCATGGGCTGTGGCGCCCCGCGAAGGCCGAGACCAAACCTGTCGCGGCCCGCGACAGGCTTTAGAGCTGGCAATTTTTATAAATTTTGTTATTTCGAAATTCGGACTTGTTTAAACTTGTTATTTAACTATCAAAACTAACTTTTGAGTTGGTTTTGATCATAGGTGAATATCAGGAATACCCAGATGAAGATCAAGCGACGTACAAGAACCGAACACATGAAAAAGAAGCTTCCGCACGTTGCCTCGTCGTTATTTTAAAACGACGAACTCTATTACATTATGTTGTATTATTTTTAAATTTCTAAAAGTTTTAATTTACCCGTATTTTTCAACGCATATGTAATAATAATTACATGTTTATTTTCGTAAACTATGCGAAAACCGTTAAATAATAGTAAGGGTCTTACAAGTTGGTAATCAGAGCTCATGGTTAAAGAGTAAACTGTGTTCGGTTCGAGGCTCGATCACAAATCCGGTAAGTATATGTATATTAATAGTTTAGTATGACTAAGGTGTTGTGAACAACACATAGGGTTATCGTGTAATACATATTATCCGGATTAAATCGATTAGGGATTGATATAGTCAACAAAATTACGTGTGTTGACACGTATAGTGGAAAAGCCTTGTATTATAACACGGGCGTTCATTAAAGTCAAAATTACTAATTTTTATAATGTTTTAGTTGAAGGACACTCGCATCCGAAGATAGCGGGAGTTTAACAAATTGCAGATCTGACGAAGGAATGGTCCAAAGTATGACGAGTAGAGCATGCTTAAAAAGGACCTAAACCACCCAACGATCGCGAACATGATTAATGGCATGGAAAGCCCGTTAGGGCAAGCATTACTAGGTGCACGTTTTAAATTAATTTCACAAATAGTAATATGCAACAAATACTTAGAGAATAACGGCTGCATATATAGGATAAAACTTGGAAAACCTGAATAGGATATCTATTCAGGATCATGTTCCCAAGAGAAATTAAATAGAAACATGTGTTATTCACGATGATGAATAACAAGACAATAACAAGATTAGTTCATACGGAAACTTGGACGGGAATAATTATCCAAGTGAATAATTCTCAATATAATACTATTGAGGAAACTAGCGATCACATTAACGAATGTGATTATTTAATAGTTTGATAAAAAAGGAAAACATTTTATATATTCAAGAATGAAACGGGTAAAACTAGTAATTGTTAAATAGCAAATGAATAAAGTTTTGCCAATTTAAATCAGTGACATAGAAAGATTAGAGGCGTTACTTACATGGGGTGTAATGTGAAAATTATAAAAAGGTCATGTGTGTCATGTGTTGATCGCCTACTCTAGCCAAGTAAGTAATGAACACATGATAACATGAATTCTTATGATGGACACATTTACATCCGATGTAGTGAGGACGGGGTGAATGGGATGAACAAAAAAGCTACCCAAATGAATCAAATAAGTAAGATGTTTGATAATAAACGTAAACGCAAGCCTGACGACGGAAGCGTATTACGTTAGAATAACGAGCTCGAGAGAAGGGACAAGGATCAAAGTAAATGAAAATACAGACCGACTAATGAAAATGTTAAGGCATAGGGATAAAAGCTTGACTGTTGTAAGTGATGAAATTCACATGGACAAGTCAAACAGAGTAAATAAAGAATAAAGGACTTGATTAAATAAAAGCGATGGATTTCGCTAAGACGACCAAATAAATTAAAACGAAGTCTTAATGCATACCAGAACGGTTGCTTTAATAACGACTTTGGTAAAATACCCGATAGGTGGGTAGGAGTTTGAGTGTATGCGTAAACCAAGAGACGGGACCGCGAAATAGAAAGCCAAAAGACTCGGATTGTGAGTTATGACTAAAGAACGACAAAATTTCGCAAACAGAAAATTTGATAACTACAGAATGAACGGGTTGAATACAAATGAAGTTTGAGATTCATAAGTGATGAAGTTTCACTCGAACAAGTCAAACGAGATAAATAAAGAATAACGTTTAAAAGGATAAGTAAGCGCAAACCGAGTAAACGGGAGCGCAAAATATTAATAAACCAGTGTGATGGGTCAAGAAAAGAATATAAAAGGAAAATGCAAACTAGGCAACGGGAGCGTTAAAAACATTAAGATAAAAGAACCCGGGTAACGGGCTGTAAAGAAATATAAGTATGAACCGGATAACGGTAAGCGAAGAATAAACCGACGCGAAAATGACGTAAGAAGTCATAGAGTCGGAAGGATAATTCGAAAGAAAAAAAATGTAGCCTTAGACTACGGCCAAGGTCAAATGAAATTCAAAAGCAAAAATACATAATTTAAAAAAGGAGGGGTGCCTTGACGCTATGTAAGTATATATACACATATACACTTTAATAAAGAAACGAGTAAAAGATGATCTGTGGAATCATCATAACCTTCGGGATTATAAATAGTGTTAAGGTCTACGGGACCAAAAAGTCCCTTGGGTTACAAATAGAAAGAAATGAACTGTTGAGGTCTCACCTTAAAAAGGTAAAAATGTGAAAATCTAAAGAAATAGCCTACGAGGCTAAGTGAAAGAACCTACGGGTCACTTAGGTAAGGCGTGGAAAACTGGTTACGATTCACCGCGTAAAATAATAACGGAAATGAATAAAACTTTGGACGAAAATTCCTTGATATGAGCAAATGACGTAAGACAAAGAGAAAACATTAAACTAAAATTTAGTTTTTTGTCAAAAGTGTCACACCCCCAAAATCCACCCGCGGAGTAACACCGCTTGGAGGCGTGACATGACCAGGATCAAGCCACCAATCATATTGAACATAAGTAAGATAGTAAAAGTCATACAACAATACGATAGGTGTTTCCATAACCAAATATAAACAAGTGTGTAGCGGAAGCATTTAAAGTAAAACCCAACGTAAGTTTAAGTACAAAATGTCATAATATTAAACAACACATTCACGATCCATGTCCACAACGACCGTGCCTCCCGTGCAAGCTCCAAAAGTACCTAAGGTCCTGCAAGGCATGTAACAGAGAGTCAACAACTAGTTGAGCGAGTTCACAGAAAGTAAATGCGTAATAGTAAGTTCGTATGTAACATGTGGCTCTACTGGGCCGATAGTACATTCTATTGGTGGGGGGGGGCTTCCCACGTTGTATATCCACTAGACTATTCGTAACCATAAGTGTTCTTCACAACCGAGAACAGTAGTACGTACAAGCTTTACGTAGGTTTTACGTAAGTGTCCTTCTGTACCCGAGGACAGTGGTACGCGTGGGGTTTACGTAGGTTTTACGTAAGTGTCCTTCCTGACTCCGGAAGACAGTAGCATGTTATTGTTTACGTAGGTTTTACGTAAGTGTCCTTCCTGACTCCGGAAGACAGTAGCATGTTATTGTTTACGTAGGTTTTACGTAAGTGTCCTTCCTGACTCCGGAAGACAGTAGCATGTTATTGTTTACGTAGGTTTTACGTAAGTGTCCTTCCTGACTCCGGAAGACAGTAGCATGTTATTGTTTACGTAGGTTTTACGTAAGTGTCCTTCCTGACTCCGGAAGACAGTAGCATGTTATTGTTTACGTAGGTTTTACGTAAGTGTCCTTCCTGACTCCGGAAGACAGTAGCATATTCCTGTTTACGTAGGTTTTACGTAAGTGTCCTGCTTAACCCGAGGACCATGGTAGATAGTCTAGTACCGTGTATGTACGCGTAATTGTTCAATTTCATCATTCAACCCATTCCCTATCTCCGGGAACCCCATGCCTTGGTAAAGAGTGTGAACTCACCTTGTTTTGCTCGGTATGCTAAAGTATGTGCTCACGGTTAATCAATCACGTCCTAAGGTATGCACGTATACATAATCAGTTTGTGTTTAAGTTGTTCATGTGTAAGCAGGTAACACGTAATCACAATCATACCAGTCATGTTTAACATTTAACAGCAGTTACATATTCCAGTTAACACTTAACAGAATTAACTCAAGTTCCTGCACAGATCAGCTATTCGGCGAAACACACATGTTGGCGAAACACAGATATTGACGAAACACATAAGTTGGCGAAACACACAGTTGACGAAACACGTTCTGTTTCGTCGTGGTCTTAATTGGCGAAACAGGATTCTAATTCGTCGATGACTCTTGGCGAAACACATTCTGTTTCGCCGAGAGTTCTGTTTCGTCGAACAGTTCAGTTTCGCAGACATCAGTTACAGCAGAGCGAAAAACACATAAACCCTAACAGCCGTAAAACAGCAATTCCTCATCATACAGAAATCGTTCAACACAGAAATCATTCAATCCTCGCTCAATATAATGAGTCTTATGTTACCAACCATTAATCTATGCATCACAACCGAAACATCAATGAACCAGGGATCATATCATCATCTTCATCAATAAAATCATCACAAAACAACACTCATAAAATCCATACTCTATGCATACCCGCTAACATGCATAATCATTGAGAGGTTCATGAAACCCTAAGTATTCATCATACACATACACTCCTATAATCCAGAAATCAAGCATAAACACAACATGTATACAGAAATCAAGGGACAAAGAAACCGATTTAGACAAGCACGCACTAACCGAGATATTCGGGATGAACAAGGGAGGATTCGAGAGAGAAAGATGATGGTTGATGATGGGTATCGCCTTTTCAAAAGAGAGAGTTCTAGGGTTTCTATTTTTGATAAAAGTGTGAAACAGGAAGTCGGTTTCACTTAATATCCACGAATTACCGTTCTGGGCCCATAATGGGCTTTGCGAATCAATGGGCCGACGAAACACATCAGTTTCGTCGTGAGTTGATATGGCGAAACACACTGTTTCGTCGGAATGTATATGGCGAAACAGTCTGTTTCGTCAGGTCCTTCCATGTTTTAAACAGTTTAAATTTTCAACAGGTGTTTCATGATATACAGCCAAACACGAAATCATGCAACCACAATTGTTCATTATAAATTAACGTATACAGTTACAAGTTAAACAAGTCAAACAACTAGACCGTCAAAGTCAACGTGCAATAAATGCGAATAAAGAATGTCGGAAACTCGAGTTGTCACATTATCCCCAACTTGAAAGAAATTTCGTCCCGAAATTTAGCATGCGGTTACTGAGGAAGCTAGGTAAGTTATCGTTTACTAGTTTCCCTGGGGTGTCACATCATTCCCCCGTTGAGTTGGAATTTCATTCCGAAATTCCGTAGTAGCTTCAGCCTCAGTAGTAGTTGCATTATTTTCGAACAACTGGGGATATTTGAGTTCCATTTGATCTTCGCGCTCCCAGGTGAACTCTGGGCCGCGACGGGAGTTCCAACGAACTCGTACAAGAGGTATTCTAGTGTTCTTGAGGACCTTAACATCCCGGTCCGTGATTTCAACTGGTTCTTCGACGAAATGCAACCGTTCGTCGATAGTGAGCTCCTTCAAAGGAACTACGTGGGTCTCATCTGACAGACACTTCTTCAGATTCGACACGTGAAAGACGTTGTGAACTGCACTGAGTTCAGCTGGTAAGTTCAATCGGTAGGCTACCCTGCCTATCTTCTCAATGACTTCAAATGGTCCAACGTATCGCGGATTGAGCTTGCCTCGTTTGCCAAAACGAACAACACCCTTCCAGGGTGAAACTTTGAGTAGCGCTCGATCCCCAACCTGGAATTCGAGTAGTTTCCTGTCTTTATCTGCGTATGCTTTCTGACGGTCACGAGCTGCCGCCATGCGTTGTCGTATTTGAGCAATCTTTTCAGTAGTATCAACTACCATTTCTGGACCTGTGATCTGACTGTCACCCACTTCTGCCTAACAAAGAGGTGATTGGCATTTACGCCCGTACAATGCCTCAAACGGAGCAGCTTTAATGCTGGTGTGGTAACTGTTGTTGTACGAAAATTCCACAAGTGGCAGATGTTTTTTTTTTTCTTTTTTTTTTTCCAGCCCTTGCCAAAGTCAATTACACACGCCCGAAGCATGTCTTCTAGAGTTTGAATAGTGCGCTCAGACTGCCCATCTGTCTGAGGGTGATAAGCTGTGCTCATGTCTAAACGAGAGCCAAAAGATTTATGCATTGCTTGCCACAGTTCTGAAGTAAAACGTGCGTCACGATCAGAGATGATGGAGGTGGGCACCCCGTGCCTCGAGACCATTTCTTTTAAGTAGTTGTCTGCTAAAGTAGAGAACTTGTCTGTTTCTTTGATAGCCAAGAAGTGAGCAGACTTTGTGAGTCGATCTACGATCACCCAAATAGTATCATTTCCGCGCTGAGATTTAGGTAAGCCA